>JAOEHV020027883.1:7403-18027 GCA_025447995.2 Isaurus tuberculatus | reverse complement strand
TCAATATTTGACAAATCCCCACCCCCGTCGGGCCATCTTTTTGTTCAATACAGCTCCATACCCCCACCTTCCCCCCATTTGACTGATTCATAACGTTTTGATCATCACCGTAATTTGCGATCGAGTGAGAAGCTGATTTTCTAATGTTAGCCTTTCGTCACAGCAGCGTGTTTTATTTACTCTTGCGCTACTTAGGAAAAATGAACCTTGGCCTTATATTAGTATAAATTAATGTAACCTCGGACTATGGAAATGAAGACTGCAAGTTTTTTGTTTAGGCACATTAGTTGCTTAGGGTTGTGGGCTCAAACTGGCTGGATAATTAAGCAACTAAGCAACCCTGAGGACTTGAATGGGCTCTGTGGAATAAATTTATAGTAACTATTTCTCACGGAAATGAAATCTGGTGACTAGCTTCCAGGTTTTGATTATTTTATCAATCGCGGGAGACTGGGTCAGTGTTTATATTTCCTGTGACAGGTGATCACGAGAAAGCGCGTCTTTTGTTGCAGGAGAACGATCATAAAAGGCTGTTGATATATTGTTGCTGTGCACCAAAGGAGAAACAACTGCATTTCGTTCGCTTGCATCAACCAAAACAATGCTCCCCGCGTCGTGCGTTCTACCGTCCAGCACATTTAGAATGGCGAATGACCTTCGCCGGATTCTCGGCGTAAGTAAAGTTGTATACGACAATAAAAACTGTCCCATTTGCTTGGATGAGTTTGATGAACCGAAGTGCCTTCCTTGTGCGCACAGTTTTTGTTTGGAGTGTCTCGAAAAGACGGTCGATAGCGCAACGATTCGATGTCCTTTGTGCCTGAAAGAAAGCGAACTTCCTAATGGCGCAGTAGCCGAGCTCCCGATCAACCCAGTTCTAGTCCAACTTCTCGACAGTTCACCGGGGACAGGAGCCAAACAACGCATCAGGGAAAAAATTAAAAAATCTCGCGAAGAAGTTGGTATTTTTTGTTCGGACAGGTACCAGGCTTTCAAACAAGAAAGCGAAACTCTGCGCGAAAACTCAGACTTGAAACAGAAAGAAATTCATCAAGCAGCGGACAAACTGATTGAGGCAATCAGACAACAAGAGGAAAATCTCTGTGCGGAAGTTGACGATTTTGAAAAGCGCCAGGAAGAAATCCTGCGAAAAAAGTGGACAGCAATCGAAGGATGTCAAAATAGTTTTGAAAGAGAGGCTAACCGGATCGAGGAAACACTGAAAAGATTGGACAAAAATGTTATTCGAAAGCAAAAACAAACCCTCATACGACAGATGAAAGAAGCGAGAACGAACTGTATAAAACAAGTTGCCGTAGAAGGAGAATTTCAGGCTTGCAGGGCAAAGTTCGTCCCATGGAATGACGTGACCAACAAAATCATTTCTAAAAATTTTGGGACGCTAACAATCGACACGGAAAAGCGAGGTGTCCGAAAAGCTTTTGAGACTCTCAGAAATCGTCTTCCTTCACGGGACTCTTTAACTACAAGTTTTCGATCAGTTTCAAGATCAGATTTAGATAAAGATGAACAGGAAACGACATGCAAGGACGCCGTCAGTGGAACCTAATACTTTTCATGTAGTAAGCCAATATTTAAAAATAATTTAGGGTGACATTTTTTGCTCGGTGTTTAGCACAAAGACCTTAAAAACCTTTTTTATAGGTCGCAAAAGAGCACTGGATGTTATTGAACAAAATTTTGAGGAGCAATTAGTGGTTGTCATATATTTGCATTTTAAGATACTGTCAAGATGTCAAACAGTATTCAAAATTTAACTTTACTTGTTTTGAAAAGATCAGATCACCAGCTACAGAGTTGAATCATTCATAATAGTTAAATTCTTTCACAAAGCTGCATGAATAACACCAACTTAATATCACTTGAACTTTTTTCAGATTTTGACCAAGAAAATTAACGGATGAACATAAGGACTTTTGTCTTAATTTTACCGGCTTATGGTTTACTGACTGAGGAGATAAGAAAAGTGTTTGGTTATAATCAATCGAAGCTTTGACAAAAGCTTATTATCTACCTATTGTTCTAGCAGGAAATAGATCGAAGACAATAGCTACGAAGCAAAAAACAAATTTCAAACATTTTTCTTACTTTTATTTTGCAAAACTGAAATGTGGAGTCAAGAGTAATGAGCTTTCGAAAGCATTTTTTTGAGTTTTTGCTGGTATTTGTCTTCCTAAATTTGTAAATACACTATTTGAAAGGCATTGTAACTTTGAAAGCCAGCAATTATTAAAAGAGAGTCGTTTTGAAGTAACTAATAGTAATATCACTAAACTTATATATTAGAAATTTAAAATTAAAATTTTTAAATTTTTTATGAACTTTGTACAGTGCCAGTGGGCCATAGAAAAATATAAATTTAGAACGAAAAATAGTTATAAAAGATAGTTGTATTGTTTAGTATTTTAATGATTTGCTAAACTGAGTTGGGTTCGCTGTACGTAATGAATCTTAGAACATATTATCAGCCAGGGGTTTGTGCATCACTTCGATCTTTATCTTTAAAAAATCTTTTAACTGTAAAATATTTTTAGGTAATATTTTATTAAAAAGCTAACCAGTTGTATCCAAGCATTATATTGAGACAAAAATAAATTTAATACCTCTATGATTCATTTAGTGTTGTAGAAAATAATCGCAAATAAATTTTACGTTTTGCGTTTTTAAGACAGCGAATTAAATCTGACAGCAAATTTAAATTGAGAATTAGAAGCGAGCAAAATATGAAGGCATTTTTGAATATTTTTCTTTGTCCGCTGAACTCTTTGTTCATTGTCTATTTTGGTCTTATTGTCTTTTTGTTCATCTAGAAGCTTTTCTTTACATTTCAATCCACACCAGGCAGAGGCACTCAACTGAGTAATGGCAAAAATTTGCTGACAGATATTTTTCTTTGTCTTCATCATTTGGGGTATTTTTAGCTACGTTTCTTGTTATATCAAATCATGGTAGGTTTAAAGGAAATCATAGTGTTTAAACTTTGTTCATCGCACAAAAAAGGAAAAAAAAAAATTCTAAGAATGAATTGTCTGATTGTGGCAGTAAATAAAAGCTGACTTTTCACTCAAAGTTAAGTTTTGTTTATTCCACTCGGAGATAGAACTTCATGTTTAAGAAAATAAATGTTTTCAAAAGATTGGTAACTTTTTTAGGTTGACTGTACACAGTGCGACAAAATTCTGTGGCTGTAAAAAATTATGGAGTTCAGTCTAGATCTAAAGTCTATAAAAAAAAACTTTCTTTTGTTTCAATGAAAATACTTTCCATGCAATTATCTGGCCCTTGTTGTTGACAGCGCTAGTTTTATACATATGTTAGCTTTTGTGAATGCGGCCGGTTCGTAAGTAGTGTTCGTTTGATAGAAGATAATGATGTCTATTGTTCTTTAATTGAATACTGTCGCAGTCTGGCTTATATTTTTTAATAATTATGGCAGCAGTATCTATAGCTGTTTAAACCAGCTTAAAGGGATTAGAAGAATCACTTTCAGCCCGAATATTTTGAATTTTGTTTTTGAGATGTCGGTTTAAAAGTAAGCAACCGCGCCTAAAATTTAGCGCAAATCTTTTTAATATATCTCTTTACTTGCGAGCCGTTTGTTATACACAATGGCTACAATCGTGAATTATTTCTTATGATGATGTTAATAAATATTATGCCATAATATATACTCTGTTCCCTTTAAACAAGTCACCTGATTGGTTAATTAAACGCACGTGGAATTGATTTATGTTTTTATTGCTTTCCGGCAATTCACGCAAACATACCATAATATTTTTTTGCGAGGTTCAAAGACATATTGCAGAAAAAATACAAATTTAAAAATACAAGATAAACTCCGTAAACAAAACCAGGACTCGGTTTGTTTTTCCCTTTCTGGGCTTTTGCTCGACTAATTTTGCCGTTGGTTTTTATTCCAGAGTAAGGGAAAAAAACTGCTTTTTTTCCAGTTAAAAAAAATGCTAGAGACATTTGTTATTTGACCATCGAAACTTTATCAACTGCTGTTTGTTTTATGTTTTTTTTTTTAAATGCTTTTCTTTTAAAAGAAAACAACACACATGTAAAAACTTGTTCTTCGGTAGTCAAGTTAACTCTTTGTTTTATTTAAACGTCACGATCAGTTCTGGAAACAAACTACCTTTACTTCAAGTACGTCGATTTCTTATACAATCAAATAAAGTCCAGTCAAAAGATAAAGTTTTCAAGTCAGCTGATACACCCTGCCTTAAGGCAATCGGCGATAGTTTCTGGCTGGTTCTGTTTTTCTTTTCTGAAACTCGGAAAGTTTCCCATTGTATAGCATTTTATCAATGACAATATTCAAAAGCTCTTATAAACTTCCTTGAAGTACTGATTTGTCATCTAAACATAATCGTAAATAGATCTGGACAAGAGTTGAAGTCAAGGTTGACATGCATGTTTTTCGTGTTTCCGGAGTGCCAGACCAGAGTAACTCATGTTGGTAGCGCATGATTGAATCACGGGTCTGACCCGATGATATTGCCGACATACTCAATACATTTTTAACAAATTGTGCTTCAAGTGTTCTAATGAGGTTTAGATTTTTCTGCTTTAATGATCGCCAAGCTTTTAGGGTTGAAGTCTTGAGTTGAGCCTTTGTGAGTAATAGAAAAAAAAAAAGTTACACCGCAGGCCTCAACTGTTTTCCCATATTACTAACAAATCTCATAAACGTGTTCAATAAAGTTGGGTTTAAAGCAGCGATCTGAGCTTGCCTTGGATTGGTGGGGCAGTTTTAAAGGCTTTGTCTCTCTCTATAAACCCCAAGAAAGGAAAAACATTTTATCTGTGGCTGCCAATTTCACGAGTGCGTTTACGTGGTTTGGGTCAGAGCAAACAATGGAGTTGTGTAAATCCAGGCTATTCTTTCTGTGCTTTACCGTTTTCCTAATTTGATCAGCATTTTGTGAATCTTTGTTTTTTTGTATAAAATGCGTGTAGAATATAAAAATATTGCATATAAACATTTTGCTTCCTGAAGTTGGACAACTCAGGTTGTGGTTTTTACGCAAGGAAATGCTTCTTTATTTAGATTTCAACTCTCAATCGCATGTTTGATTGCTGCAAAAATTTTGTAGTCATTTGATGCGAACAATGCTATAGAATTCCTTTAGTTTTTGTAACGGAGCTTCCACGATGAAAGATTATCGCTTCACACTCTTTTGGGTGAGGGACGAGGTTATCCTTGGCTATCCCAATTTAACTCTTGCAATGCCTTTATGATTTTAAAATTTGCATAGTGACTACAACAATGGTATCTCTATATAGCTAGCACACAGTCTCTCCGACAGCCGTTTGTGTTACGCTTGGAGAGAAGCTCGCGTGACGACATTTTTTTAAAACAAACGGCTCCGAGGGAGACTAACACAAACAAGGGCCAGTATTGTCTGCCTCCATTAAAAATAGTATCAGTTAAATCATTCATGTACTGTAATAAAGAGAAAACTCATTAAGCCAAGGGAAGATCTGTTTGAAATTCCGGATGACTTGTGCTGATAACGAGACCTGATACCTTTCCAAAAGGACAGGGTACTGTCTTCAAAATCAAGACTGAGTGTACAAAGAAGCGTGTTTTGTATTCGCCATTTGTTCCAAGCAATTAAAACTTTTTATTATAGGCGAATAATTGCTGACGTCATTATTTACAATATGTTCTTGTTGATATATATAGCTAATAAAGATTTGAGATTAAAATTTAAGAAAGCTTATCTTGGCGAAAGTGATGGAACTTTTCGATATTTATACAGTTCTTTAAGATAACGGTGTTCTAGAAGTCTAAAAAATGTTGTATAGAGCTATTTCAGGGTTCGACTCTTTAGAAGTTCGAAAATTCAATGACATTTCACAACAGTTTTTCATTCTTCAATGAAATGCCTCTTTTCAAAAATTAATTATCTACACGCTTTTTCTTTATAAGAACCAGTAACTTTCGACCGAGGTTGGCTGTTCTTAACTTATTGACAATTTCAGCCTCAAATTGTTCTAACAGTGGATTAGTTGCTCGGAATAATAAAAAGACGCTAAGAAATACGTGTTTGTTATTGTTTCATCCAGCGGTATACAATAAAATCTTGAAACTATCAATACAGCATCCGCGAACGTGACGAGCTTGCTTATCTACTTCTTAAATTTGGCTGATTAAAATTTCAGCCTGGTGATTGTTCTTAGCTTGTTCTTAATTTTAGGCCAAATCTCAGGCTGGGTGTTCTTATAAAGTTTGTTCTTATAAAAAAATTCGTGTAATTTGCTGTTTTCGATGTTAGCAAAGGTTCAAAGGAGCCTAATAATTAGGAAAATGGTGCAGTTATGTGCAAGTACATGGGTTTTCTTTGTTTTTCAAAAGCTGCATCAAGGAATTTTTGGTAGACTTTTGTCTTTTGCGAACGACACTTTCTCCATGGACGACAAGTTCAATGGAAGAACACATAATTTAAGTTAGAAATATCATTTACTAAAATAAGATAGCCTTAGATGTCCACGTTTTGTGAAACACCTTAGGATATTTCAAACACATTTGGTACCTTTATTTTCTAAAGTTAAGTGAACAGTATTTAGACATACTCTGAATTTCTTTATTTGTTTGCAGGAAGTTCAACCGGAAAGAAGTGTATAAATTATGCTAGCACGCGCCCAACGAATAATGGTTTTCCTTGCTCTATGGCTGAATCCTTAAAAAAGTTATTTTCTTACTTTTCAACATGTGCAATTTTTTATCGGTCCAACCTTAGCAAATGGGTCAACGTCCCCCAAATGAATTTGAAGAAAACAGAAGGGATTGTACGTCTTAAAAGTTTTGCTGACAAGCATCTTATGTTTCGCTCAACATTAATTGGTATTAGTGTTCAAAACCGAAGAATATGCCTGGCAGACACCGAGCACAATCATGATATGATGATGGAAGTTCATTCACTCGTCAGTTTGGTCTGTCCTTGATAATCTCATAGCTGTACATCCGGGACACGTATGAAGAGATTCGTGAATAAAATTATCACAGTCGAGACAGAAGTTTTGTGAACAGTGAGGACAAACGAAAGCCTGTAGAATGAAAAGAAGATTATGAGTTATCAAATAGTTAATGTAGGCTTAGTGTACATAATATCAATTGTTTGACTTCCAAAATGTTTCAAAACACTTTACTTTAAATTTCCAAAACTCTAAATACAAATTTAGATATTTGGTCAATTCTAGGAAGTCATGATCATGGATTAGATCGCTAAATATCTACCTTCCATGCATTCCGCTTAATAGCATCGTAAAACTTCTCATTTGACGTCGTGCTCACAATAGCAAGCGTGTTGGGCACTTCGTAAATAGAACGTCCTCCGTTTCAATTTACAAACCTTTCCATGATTTCACAAACCCCATTCAAGTCCTTTAATTATTGTTTGTACAAATATTCAATAATGTTATCAAACGACAATAAACGATGAAATATGAGGCACAATAAACTACCAAGCCATAAGTTTTCCAGTAAATGATGTTGTAAGATGAGCGAGTTGACTGGTTGAACTTTATCTTTTAAACAGATGCAATCTCTAAAAAGATTTATAACCGAAAAAACTTACAACTTTTTCTGACAAGGTTACTTGACATCCCTGGCAACACCTGAAAAAAAGAGAAAAAAATCAGTCGAGAAGGCGAAAGAAAATTGAAGCTATCATGCCTAATTAACAGTTAAATCAATGGATATTAAAAGGGAGGAATAAATAATTGACTATCATCTTGGATTGTACTTCTTTCCACTTACGTTGTCTCGTCTCTGTTTGTCTTCTTGATGACGTTTCGGAACTCTTGCCCTCTTCAGATCATGCTCAATTGACAAAGTGCCCGTTAATGCCATTTCTGTTGATGTGGTGTCGCATGTGGGAGTCGCTTTTGTCGCTTTTGTTGTGTATCTTCGACATTTCTTTTTTCACATCAGAAGGCTTGCAATCACTGAATTGACTAACTGTCTGAATGCCTGACTGATTAACTAACTGACTGACTGACTGACTAAATGAATGTTTGACTGACTGACTAAAATCCTGACTGAATGATTGACTGAATGTCTGACTGTCTGACTGACTGACTAAATTCCTGACTGAATGACTGACTAACTGTCTGACTGACAGATTGACTGTCTAACTGACTGGATGAATGAATGACTAAATTTCTGACTGAATGACTGACTAATTGTCTGACTGACTGACTGACTGACTGACTGACTGACTAACTGACTGACTAACTGACTGACTGACTAACTGTCTGACTAACTGACTAACTGTCTGACTAACTGACTAACTGTCTGACTGTCTGACTGACTGTCTGACTGACTGACTAACTGACTGACTGACTGACTGACTGACTGACTGACTGACTGACTGACTGACTGACTGACTGACTAACTGACTGTCTGGCTGACTAACTGTCTGATTAACTGAATAACTGTCTGACTGACTGAATGCCTGAATAACTGTCTGTGTGACTGTTTTAAAGAACAGCTGTCTGACTAAATGAATAAAAAAGTTAAATTCAAAGTTTTCTAATGAATAAATTATGTGTTAAACTTACATTTCAATTATAATTTGAACGTAGTGTTAAATAAATAAACTTTTACCGTCATGGGAACATCGAATACGTCAGTACTATTGTGAAAAACAACAAAGTAAAAAAAAAAAGTTAAAATTTGGTTTTCGCACATCTTAGCTGACATGAAAGACCATAGGGCAAACCAGGTTGACATTCCGCTCATTATAAATAAAACTCTCTCTCTAGGTAAAACACTTTTAAACCCGTACTGGGCTGTGTAATATCATCTTTAAATTTGGTTTCACGCACAAGGCCTGAGTTACTTACTGTGTCTGGGAATCGTGCTGTTGTGATGGTGATAAGGCAGTTTCTTGAAACTGTGGCAGCGGGAATAAATGTTGGTATGATCGAGCGAGGTGCGGTGCGGACACCAAAGTTAAACCTGCAATAAACCATAGTTCTCTATAAAAAAATTAGAAGACATTTAAGAATTTCTGCTCATCATTTCTCCCCAAAACAATTTCAAGTTATCCAGCTTCTTCTCTCATTCCGTTCTGCCTTCATATTTTTTCTCCCTTCGTGCATTTCCTGTCTCCTTGGTCTCCTCTCATTTATTGTTGTTAGCCTTTGTTACAGGGTCCCCCCTCAGTTCCACGACTTTCCATGATTTTTTTTAAACATTTCCATGACTTTCACTGACCAACATAAATAATTTTCCATGACTTTCAAGGTTTTGAAAATTAACTGACAAAATACTATATTGCACAAACAGACTCTGCCACGAGTTTTGAAAATGGTACTTTTTCTTGGACATTGTATATATGAGTATGGACCGTCGAGTAAAACGTGGTTGGGTGGAGCCAGCCGTATAAATTTAACGAATGTTACAAGGGCCTTGATTGGCTGTTTGCGTTTTAACTTCTGTCCACTTTAAAAACTAGGACAAACTACCTCTTAATTGTCTTAAAAGATTCCATCCACGCTGTGTTATTTCCTGTTTTCTTGTTTTATCATTCCTCCCAGTTCGTCAATTCAGTTTACCCTTTGTTTACTATTTTTCCTCCTTTTTAGCTTTCTGCTTAACCAACAACTTTTATCAACGATTATAAATTTGAGGATTTTTCCAAAAAAAAGTTGCAGTCCCCCTGGGGATTAAGTAGTGTAAGAAGCTGTCGTTTCGTGCGTGAGCTACTCGTCAGCGTAATACATCAACTGCTCATGAACATGTCTATAAAGATATTTAAACTGGAAGATTAAGTATTGCAACTAATCAATCAAGTCAGTCTTTCTAACCATACATCAGTAACAAGCTTTATAACAACTCACTTACCACAAACTCTACACTCCACGGGAAGATCGCAGTACTTGCTCTTGCACTAGAGTATTTTTTAATTTTGGTATAATAAAAATTATAACTCGACTCACCCTATCAAAAACCTAGCTATTTTGAAAAAAGAATGAAAGAAAAAAAACAAGAATACTAAGATCAAGTATCAGATATATTATAAATATATATTATAACCTATACTTAGATGGCTTTTACCTAATTTATGATATTTTTCAGCTTTCATTTATCAACCAAAGAAAATGATTATGCTATAAATAAAGTTATCGTTGCTCATTATGTGCACAAAAAAAGCAAAGATATGATCAGATGAAGACAAAAATAATAATAGAAGTTATTAGAATTACAACCGTGCTGAGAATTTATAATCAGTATCAATCTCGTCTCAAGCTGCACCGACAAATGCATGTATTACTACAAACTAACCGGCTCAATAACTTTAAGTGGCCTGAGTATTAGTACTGGTAGAAGCTACTAGTATACTAAATAGTGGATACACTAGATATATTAGATACTGGATACACTAGATATACTAGATAGTGGATACACTAGATATACTAGATACTGGATACACTAGATATACTAGATAGTGGATACACTAGATATACTAGATACTGGATACACTAAATATACTAGATACTGGATACACTAGATATACTAGATACTGGATACACTAGATATACTAGATACTGGATACACTAGATATACTAGATACTGGATACACTA
>JAOEHV020027882.1:0-32540 GCA_025447995.2 Isaurus tuberculatus | reverse complement strand
CAATTGAAAGCCAACATTAAAATGCCAATTTAGTGTACGACTGTGAGATCTCTTGCATATTAATGAAGTGTCAAAACCCTTGTACCCGCGTATAGGCCGCAACCCTAATTTCGGTCCTATTTTTCTGGGAAAAAAGTGCGGCCTATCAGCGGGTAAATACGGTAAACTTTAAAAAATGCGAAAATAATTAGAAGGTTTCGTTTTTTACTCAGGTTTGTGCAGCCTTTTTAAATATTCTTGAAAGTCCTTTGATTTAAGTTTTTGCTTTCAAGAACATGAAAACTCTTGAATTAAGAATCTTTTCCTTGAAGCTCCATGAAAAGTGTCTGAAAAATAGCATGGTTTAACAATAATCAATTAATTTTTTTGACTTTAAGTTTCCCTTTTTTGTTATTTCTAATGTGCATTTATTCTCGGAATGTGGAATTATTTTCTGCCTGGTCAATGTACAGGAAAGGGAAAAGTAAAACAAAAAAATGAAAATATTTAGCTTCCAAACTTATGATTGATTATCAACCCATTCTTGCTTTCAGATATCATTGTTGACCTTGTATTGGCTTATTCAAAAGCTGTAAGAGCACTATTGCTTCAAAAATGGGGACTGAAGAACTTGTTTTCTAAGTGCTGTGATTGTTTTTAACCTGAAATTTTCGTTGTAGATTTTACAAGTACCTCTTCATCATGCTGCAGAGTATGGTCATCTGGCTTGTTTAGAAGCTCTTCTGCGTCAGGGAGCAGATGTTAATTCATCAACTCAGGAGGGTTGGACAGCATTGCACTCAGCAGCACTCTATGGTCACACATCCTGTGTAGAGGCGCTTATTAGGTATAAACATTTGTATTAGAACTGAAGGAGACATATATTAAGTAGTAATCATGGTAATATTCCTCTTGGGTTTTCACATTTCAGCAGTTGTGATGTTAGCTTAAGTTTCATCAGGGTATTTTAGTGGTGTAACTTAATTAACTTATTTAGTCTCTTACCAACAGGGCAACTTAGACTTGGAAATTTGTTGCCCTGAACGGGGTTTAGTTTGCCATCAAATCTAAGTTACCTTTATCAATTAAAATAATAAAAACTTTAAAAAATGTGGGTAAAGACAAAATAGTAAAGTTACTGAGAAAAGTGTCATCATATCTAATGAAAAACTTAAGTCTTGAATTGTTAATAGTCGTGGTTTCTCATCTTCTGAAAAGATGCCTCAGTCTCACCCTTACATGGCTCTCTGTCAAGTTTGTTCCTCTTTTGAGTTGTAAAGTTGGCATGCAGAGTACTTTCTGCACCTGGTTCCAATTTAAGGATTTTTGATAGGAGCTACATTCATAAAAAAACAGTTTCCCTAAACACCAAGTGCTTTCTCTGGAAAATCAACTTCGAGCAACCAAGATAAAACTTCTGCTTACATACAGTTAGGCAAACATTAAGTTGTATTTATTGCTAAAAAAAAAGTCCACTGCCAATTCAGTTACTAACGAACAAAATTTAAACTACCAATAAGCTGATAACAAGTTGAAAGATAAAAACAGAAAACATAACAAGGTAGCTAATAAGATGACAAGTTGAAACTAGGAGAAACTGAAAATTAACGAAACAAAGTTAAGCTGACATGCTCAACTTGTTTTGCATATTTTTAAACATCTCACCAGTTCAAAGAACTGTAAAAACAAATGTGATTTATCCTTTTTTAAAATATTGGACTCTGCTTCAGGTTATTTTCAGTTAAAGATCAAAGAGAGCTACTACATCGAACGGTTAAAACCCAAGCTAAACAAACAAGTTAAGCATGTCAGCTTAACTTTGTTACATTAAATTTTAGATTCTCCTTTCAACTTGTCATCTTATTAGCTACCTCGTTATTTTTTCTGTTTTTATCTTTCAACTTGTTATCAGCTTATTGGTTAGTTTAAATTTTGTTCGTTAGTAACTGAATTTTTAAAATTATAGTATTTAGATATATTCACTCACTTTGTAATATTAATTCATATGGCAGAAGATGATGTTAAGTAACATCGAAACATGTCCCATTGCATTAAAAACGTAGTTTTGTTCTTAAAAATTGTTACTTAATTGTTTGCAGACAGCCCCTAAGATGAAGGACTAAAGTATAATTATTTCATTTTTAAATACAAAATAAACATGGCATATCTTTCTTGTTGCTAGGTATGGTGCAGATCCAAATGCAAAAACTATATCTTTAACACAAGGTACTTCATACAATGATACACCATTACATTTGGCTGCAAGACACAATCATGCATTTTGTATCAAAAGACTTGTTCAAGCTGGGGGGAATTTATGGGCAAAAAATTGCCTCGGACTATTACCAGTTCAGTTTGTAAATGATTGTAAACTACAAGAATGGATGGAGTACATGCAACGAAATCCAAGATCACTTCAGCTTCAATGTGCTGCCGTTTTGAGAAGACATTTGAAACCTGATAGAACTAAAAACATAATGTTGCCTACTCATTTGGCTAAACTGGTTCTTTTTGAGACACAACCAAAACTCTTATAGCAATTACAGAAGATGCAGGAAAGATATGATGACGAACAAGACTTATTCAGCTGGTAACATCACAAAGTGGGAGCTGTTTTTGGTCTCAATTTTCGGGTGTTTTTTCAAAGCTTTGCAGATGAAGAAAACTAAATAAGGATAAATTTTTTTGGGAAGGGGAAATGGGTAGATTTAAAAAATAATCTTAAATAAATCTAACACATTTGCAAAATTAGTTTCCACACTGAAGATATTGTAGAATTCTGTAAGCGCTAGAAAATTTTAATTGGTGTCTCACACAAGATATTGGTTATCTTAATCATTATCCTTGCAGGCATCTCAAAAAACTGTATTTTTTTTAATTGGCTGAATTGTACTTAACTGCTTTGAAGTAAAACCTTGGTGTGGATGAAATAGTAGGACCCTCGCAGCTAACATCCTTGGTATCAGGTTGTTTCATCACTGTGAATTTTGCAAACACAGACCATGAATTATTTTGCCACAAAAAAATAAGTTTCACCCCAAGTAACTTTCTGGTGTTTGATTATGCAATGCACTCAAAATTATTGGCAACTTATTCAATAAAGCATGGTTCAATTGATCTAGGTTTGATCATCTCCTTACTGAGTAGGGTAAGAAGCTGATATTTTGAGTGTTGCCCGGACGAAAGGCTGAAATATCAACTTTTTACACTAGTTGTGACTATGATCAAAGGATTTCAACCAAGAGTTGCTTAAATCACTTGTTTTGCCTACTCGCCATTGCACTTAAGTAGTTTTTAGAATTTTAGGCCCCCTAAAGAAGATATCTTTGGTTTTAGTGCCAAACAACGTAGGATCCTTTTTGTTAAAACTTGCTGGTGATGAAACAAACTGTAACTGTAGACATATAATTTTAAGAGTATCTTGCAATATCGGAAACTGTGGTTTGTCTGAAGTATAACTTGATTAACGGCAGCAAAGAATTCTGATCTACTGGGTAATAAAATGTACTTGTTCATGTTGAAAGCTGTCTAAACAGTTAGTGACCGTTTCTAGAGTTTTTCATTACAAATGTTACAAGGGAACTACTCTACTAACCTTGTAACTATCAATTTTTTTTTTGGCAGAAGTTTGATGCAGTTTCTTTTCCAAAAAATACTTTTAGAATTTTTTCTTTAAGGAGCAACTTTCATTTTTTTGGAAGTCAATTTATCTCTCCTAAAATTTAATTTTTAGTTAAAATTTTAAAACGGCTAAAGCTACCCATTGAATTGAATTTAGATGCAATTGACACTAAAAATATTTATTTCGAGAAATTGTGCATGACTGGAAATTCCTGCATCAACTATTAACGAATTATCCACGAATATCAAAATAATTAAAAGAGTTCTATCTGAACAAATGTATTTTTAAACTTATGTAGCGCTACAGAGATACTGCAGAGACTACAAACTGTAAATAGAATTGTATAAAATATCTTAAAAATGAACTGAGAGGTTCAATAATCTTAAAATACCAAAACTTACTGAATGAATTAAAAGAATTTATACACATTGATTTGTTGGTTTTCTTGTTTTCGTGTTCTTAATTTATTGGAAAAAAAAGTTTTCTAAGAAAAAGCAAACGAACCTTTTCTTTTTCCTTAGGAGTGTGTTTACAGCAGGGCATGATGTGAATGCTCGCAATCGATCAAACTAAATCGTCTGTACATTTTGATTTTGAAGAAAAACTCGTTCCAACACCCAACAAGCATACTTTTACTTACTAAATAGCTCGTATACAGCAGAGACATGTAAACAAAATTGACTCCAATCTCTTACGTCATGAATATGAAACTGCATACAAAAGAAGCCCTATTAGGGTTTACGGAATATTTGAGCAAAAAATTACCGGGATACGGGATATTTGGAGAGAAAATAACCGGGATATGGGATATTCCCACACTAATTTCCAGGATACAGAATACTAAATCTAGATAATACTAATCTCAAAGGAGAGGAATAACGCGAAAATCTTGTGCTCAACTGTCTATGCTGATTTTCCTGCAAAAACTGGGTGTGAGCCTCGTCAGAAACCTCATCAAAAACATTCACAAAATAATCAGTCATAAAGTATTGCTCTATCTGAAAAAAATAAAACATACTGCTTTTTTTCTCATCACAAAGAAGGCTTATACATCAATTTTTGGGCATTTACGAAGGCAAACGGCTAATTTCATTTCCGGGAGATTTGGCTCCAAAATTACTGGGTACGGGATATTTGGCTCCAGAATTACCGGGGTATGGGATATGAAGACCCCCCTAATAGGGCCTCACAAAAAGACTTTGAATCGACGGAGTAGAACATTAAGAGGGGAAAGGTGATGACGAAGGGCTAAGTATGGCAACAATTATAAATTTCAGCTTGGGTACTTAGTTAAAAGAACCACACACTTGTCAAAAGAGCAGTATTATGATCCGATGATACGGTCTGTCCACGGGGGGGGGGGGGGGGGAATTATTTATAAAATAATATTGCACTGGTGGCTTGATGCAGTCCTTACCACAATTTCTCACAAAATATTGTATAAGTATCTATTTGTGCGGCTTGAAACCAAGGACGAGTTATATATTTAAGGGCGGCTTTGAATTTTTTAGAATTTACAATAATGCACATACAGCTCCATGTGTTTAGTAGCGGGTAGTAGATTTCTTTATTTTATTTAATATTTTGTATATAAATATTTTTTTGTAAATGTTGTTGATTAAAGTACGTTTTCAAACTGCAGCAAATGTTGGTCTTTTTAAAATCCGATAGCTTTACATCGTTTCGGGGGATTTGGAGTTGTAGCTTACAACCAAGGGCGTCTCTATGACATTCTTTTTCGCAACATTTCGTGCAACTTATACCAAAAGCAGCCTATAAATAAACAAGGGCGGTGTACAATCGCAAAAATACGTCCCCTCCCTTTTTTTTTTTTTTGAACAAAATTGATTTCAATATACCGGTCTTAAAACTATGAGTAAACCGTGAAGAATATTGACAAAAAATATCACTGCAATATATGATCAACAACGTTTGTGGTTTTTACTATAATTTTACGCAAAACAAAAAACTATGTTTAGTTCCTTGGACTCATAGTAACTGAAGTTAGCCGATGTTGATGACTGTCGTCATGTTTTAGAATGATATCATTAAATCCTTCATGGTGAGCTGAATTTTAGAGTCGCGTTTGCAAATTAAAAACAAAGTTTCGGTTGGTTTCGTGCAGATCAAGTCAAAGGTACTTGAAAAACTATTTGGCGGAATCACACTATGGTTTAATGTTACTTGTTCATATGTCAAGTGCGGTTTAAAATGAATTAATTCATTATCATACATTATTTTTCTCTATATTCTTCTTTTTGTTTTTCTACACAAGCTGAATATTCCTATTTTTCTGATGTTTCTTGTGTCAGTAGCCCTACCAAACTGATCAATGTGGGCAACAAATGATGTCGGCAAGACATAAGACTATCTGCCCTTTAACGACCCGTTTCGGATACTTAAGTAATATTTCAGTCAAAAAGGAGTTGATAAAGCCTGATATCCTTTAACGAACCTAGTGACCCACGGGGCCGGCGCTTATCTCCGGTGTCCTTAGTGTTAAGTGGGTGAGAGTCCTTGACTCTCCCTGGACGGAACACTAATCCATCGCAGGTTAGCTCCCAGCCAAAGCTGGTACTCATTTATCGACCTCGTAAGGATGGAAAGCAAATTAAGCTTTGGCGATAAAGAAGCTCACACAAATGTTCAAATTTTGACAGAGCCGAAGAATCAAACTTGGGACCTTGTGGTTGGAAGGCAAAGACCTTACAACCTGCGCCAACCACATCGCCTTAAAGCCTGACATGAGACACCTACAAACGGCTGGCGCAAGACCGAATCAAAGTGCTGCATTTTGTCTTATTTAATTTTCCTTTTTGACTTATGTCAGTAAAAACGTATAAGTATAAATTTGTATTATATTTTCAATTTTTAACACAATAACTAAATCTCTTAAAACTTTGAAATTTTCAGTCTCGATATTTTATAAAATGTATTCTTATAAAAACAAAAAAGGGCAATATCACATAACTGATGTTTAAAGTCCATTTTTGCCTTTTTTTCAATTTTGTTATGATCCTTTCATTTCTCTTCCAAAACATAAAAGAACAATTATAAAAATTAGAAACCCAACAAAGGTTAGAGTTTTAATTGTTGTAAATATGGACTAAAGACAGTAAGGTTGTACTTAATTAGACCAAAGACACACACAATACTTTTTAACTCGCACTTCTACATTGACAATTAAGGGTACCACCTATGAATACCTTGATAAACATGATTACATTTTGTTCTTAATACCGTCTGAAAATTAAATGTTTAAGTCTCTCTTTTAGCGTAGCAAAAAGCCCGAGAGATGTTGATAACCCATGTTAAAAACTTTATCGTTTTTGAAAAAAATATATCATTTAGTTTACCGTTTCGTGATTCCAGCGAGACTTTTGCACTCCAGCTGTTCACTGACCAAACTGACGCGCGATTAAAAGCTCTAACAAACGCGCGCCACCTATGACTTTGAAAGCCATTTATTCTGCCTGCCTTAAAAGTGAAGTAAGTAATAGAAAAATAATTTTTTTTATTTTTGTGAGTCACAGCCCGAAATTCTTGTTAGTTTTCAGAAAAGGGCGTGGCTTAAAATAAGCTAAAACATTTTAAAAGAAAATATATAAAGAAGAGTTTTTATACTTACTGCATGCAATGTGTGACCATCAGCTCTCGTAATGACAAAGCCAAATTGACTAACCTATAACTACTTAGTTGGAACATTTGATCGATCGTGACCAACGCTAACACGAATTGAAGAAAGTAATGAGAAAAGAAGACGGAAAGTAGACAAATAGACGCTGGATGTTGTTTTACGCCCTGTTCCTGCGTAAAAGCTGTCTGGTCAGGCCATTTCTAAGTTAGAAAGAAGTTGCCAGATGTAAAGTTATTAAAACCATCATGGAAATTAGGATAAAATTATTTATTATATTTTGTTTGAAAATTTTTACTTTATAAATATTAAGCAATTAAGACGTCCTTCAGACGAAAAGCTTTGCTTTCCTTTTCGGAAACTCTTATAGTTTTAGCCATCTTTTATTAAATTTAAAATGAGAAATCGTAATTTGTTTTATGATGTAGAATCATTCAGACTAAACAATCTAGTCTTATAGCAAGAAAGTTTTAAAGCTTGACTGCATGGCTCAGAAAATAATCTGCCAAAATTAAATGATGATTTTATAAAGTAAAATATATCAAATACCAAACGTTTTCAACTCAAAGGCACCATAGTAACTTGAGAAGAAATTTTGACAGCATGGAAAAAAGAACAATATGAGAACAATGAGAAGTTGAAAATGCACGAGAAACCGCTAACAATATAAATCAAAAGAAAAACTTTTAATACACTCAATCTTTTTGTCCATTTGGGAAACTTAGAATTCTCCCGTCAACACAAAACCTTACAGTGACTTTTGAGTCAAAAGCGTTTGGTTTATTTTTACTTTTTAAAAGATATTCTTCTAGCGTTACATAACTTCATTAAACCGCCCTGACAAGATACAAGTGAGTTGCTAATCGTTCATATCGTCTTTATTATAGCTAGGTAAGTCTTTCCACTAAACAAGTGTGTTGTTTTCGTATATTGTTATACAGCAATAAAAATAAAATAGAATACATTTCACTCGTATCCAAGAAAAGAACACCGAGTTTAAGATAAGCTTACTGATTCTTAAAAAGTAAATGCTGGAGATCAAACATATTTCAAGCTTCTACAAAAAAAAAACAAAAAAAACACTAAGTCTTAGAACTGTGGTGTTCTAGTTTGTAATACCTTTAAAAATTATTCAACCGTTTTCAGCCAAAAAGTGCAGAAACAAACAAAAAAAAATACTCGGATGAAGACCTTGAGTTCTACTAAATATTTTTGTCATAACAAAATTTTTTAAAAAATAAATCATATTTTAATTTATCTTTAAAACTTCCCGTTTCATAGTAGAACAAAGATATGAACAGTGACCAAAAATATTTTCCATTTTTTAAAAAACCTGACCTCCACGCACAAAATCAAACCGACAGGGGCCAAAAACTCGATAATGAAAATTGATGTGCAGATAGTCTGAAAAAGAAAACAGATGTGTCCTTTAAGTTTATTTCGGTAAAATTGGCTGTTCAATTAAAACTACTTTGAATTCCTTTTATTGATTTTTCTCTTTTTACTTTATAATATTCTAATTCTTTGTAAATGACAGTTCACAGTATTGGCGCCTTCAGTTTGATGTACGCGTTAAAATTTATTCAGTAGAGACGGGTTTCTGCTGTGCAATGTTTTTTCGTTTTGTTCTACAAGTGTACTGCCAAAGTAAAAGTAAAGCAAAAACAACAAGCAAGCAAAGGTGCGAGAATCACAAAAAAATGTCTTTTCACATTTTTAGTCCAAGAAGTTATCTTACAAAATGGAACATAAAGTTTTGTAGCTTGCCCAAACGGAAAAAAAGTTTTTTACTTATTTTATTTAAGCTTTGCCTTACACACCTTAATCTTTTTTTAAAACGAAAACACATTTTGGGCGAGTGTTCATTCAGCTCACCCATTGTGACAAGATTCACTCAGGGCTCGGAAAAAGGTTTTGCAAGTTTTTCGACAATGCTTAATGGGATTTCGAAACTATAATGAAATTCTAAATGGCCTCCGAAATTGGCTACTCAACCCCCATAAACGACATTTTTAAACACGTTTACACAGCTATTATAGTTGATCGTGTGGTGTTTGTTAAAAGACACTTTGGGAAGACCTTTGGATCCAAGCTGTCAAAGTGACAACCAATAGCAGACAGTGCCCAGTAATATATCAACTTCTCGTAAAAGCCTATCTGGTGGGAAGTAAAATTGTTTTGAAGCAATAAAAGAACCGTAATTTGATAAATAGAATGTCTATTTACTAAAATATAGTAGTAACATTAATTCCAACTCGAAAATACAGTATTTATTGTAATAATTTTTTATATAAAACTAAATTAAAACTATATCTCATTTGGTTTTAGTCAAGCTATGCAGAGAAGTCTCAAACAGGTGCATTATGGCAAAGTTATATAACGATAAATCACTAAAGGAAAATCAATGAAAATCCAGAAAATCAATCTAGACACATTTCATATTACCAATAAAGTATTGTTGTGAGATTCCTCGACCCAATCTATCACGGGTTTATACCATTTCAATAGACACTTATCAATACACTTTTTTTCTATAATAAAACCTATTTAGAAGAAAATTAGTTAAAAAACTCAGAAATTTAAGAAACTCAAGTAGCTAGCTATGTCCGGAATAGAAAAAACTGTGACAGCACTTCAATTACAAGAGTGAGTTTGCTTTATTTTTTACAAAATTAAACACTACATTTTGTTTGTTTCTCGACAATTTACTGTACCCACAACAGATCTCTGACTGCCAAGCAGGACGGACCCCGGGTCCGATCCCCGGCCTCCGTCGAGGGTTGAACATTTATGTGGCCTTTCTTTCGCCACACAGTCCCCGGACAGGTAAGTTAAGCCGTTAGTCTATAGTCTCCTAATCTCACATGTTGTTTCAGGGGACTTGAAACAGCCACATACTTTTCGATAAGAGTAGAGTTACGAACCAGTGAACATTGTGGTCTGTCCTTGGTCGCAGGGGGCATGTTTACCTCAAAAATAAATGTTTTAAACTATAACTGGCTGCAAAATTTCCCCTGTAAAACGCAGTACGTACTGTCCTCAAATTCCCCCCAAAAATTGTAAAACCCCAGCAGTTCCGCCTCTGGCTGCAACCAGGGTTAAAGTAGACCAACGATCATATCATATATATAAGTTACCTGTTGGAGAAATAGTTTTCTTTTTCGTTTTTTAAGAGTCCATTTCTTATTAACACCAAACTTTGCCTGTGAAAAGTTTTTTTTTTCTTTCTAAAAGCCATTTTTGTGAGGTAAGACGGGTCGATATGCATCCTTAATTGCAGTTTGAGAAACTCGTAAGAACTGTTTACCAAAGGTTAATCTTTGTCAAGATTCTTCATTAGCGACACTTAATCTTAGTTTCTTTATTTCACTTGATCATCTTTATCAGGTGAATATTATTTTTGGTAATATGGCCAGTCGAAATATTGATAAGAGTCTTCACCTTCACGTTCTTCGCTTGCCTTGTTTTGCCATATTTAAGTATCAAAAAATATTGTCAACTAACTGCATGCACATTCCACGATTATCAAAAAAAAAAAAATTAGATACTTTTTTTAAGGTAAAACTAAAAGAAACAAAAATTTTATTCGGAGTGTAATCATTAATTCATTATCTGTGTATATTAATTGTCCCAGTGAAATACCGGAATTCAACTGCACCAAAATTTTAGCCTGGAAAAGAAAGCGTGTATTTCACTGTATATACTATTTATGAAGGCAGTTAATGAGTTATATCACTACTATAAGTTTAAAAGTAGAAGAGATTAATATTACATAACGAGAAACTTTAGCCAAAAAAATCAGTTTTAGTTTTCTGTAAAAATGAAAAAATCTATCAGTACAAAAATATTATTTTTCACTGATCTTGGGCAATCAGTGCAATCAATCTTGTCAAACCAAACCATCAGAGGTTGAAAAGTATGCGAAAAAGTTTTCTGCAAGCATATTCAAGTATTACATGCACTTCAAAATAAATTTTTTGTACAAATGTGTAAAATGTCAACTTCTGCGGATCACAAATGTAATCAATGATTCGTATGTACCTTGTAAATTTTAACTTTTAAAAGTTTACCATGGAAAGATAATGCATAACCTCGTCCTATTCCGAACCAATTCAAGGAAAATTAAAAAACTGGTCAGTTGACATTTCTTAACTTGTATATCAATGAAAAGTTATTGCCGTAAAGACTGCAGATGTACACATACTGAGGTTAAAGCTATATATATAAAATGGCCTGAAAAAGCAATTTACATTTAGGTGGGCCATGAAAAATATTACCGTACCTTCGAGAGTTCACGGAATTTTTAGCAGCACTTTGATGGGTTATGAAATTGTTTTGAAAACTTTAATTCCCCCCCCCCCCTCTACCCCCTTAGCAGATACTTTCTGACCAGTCCTAAAAATGTCTTAATTAACTTTTGATGAAATCATGCGTTAGTATGTATAATTCGTTAGACATTTCATAGACATATTTTTGCAAGTTTCTCTAACCAGTTCTTGGCGAATGTTCTCAAATATAGTGGATTAGAATATACGTCAACAAATATTGATAGTGCAGCGGTTCGGATTTCAGGAACGGCTGGATGAAAGCACCGACGGACGAAAGATGAAACGATTTGTTCATCGACCGAATTCATAAACTTTGCCGACTTGCGAATAATTCCACACATCTGTATCACAACTTGGGATCACAAACGAAACAATAAATGGCGCTATGATAAGATTAGTGGTACAGAATTAGATATAAAGAAAAAAAATTTCGGAAGGGTGTTTAAAAATGCTTAAACTTATTTTGTATAAATTAAGGCTTTGCTTTGTTTTTCAAGCTTTAAAGTTTCGTTAGACACAAAACGCGCTGATAATGATAAATAGCCGCCAAATTATAGATTTAACTGTTCTTCTATTTAAGACCCATTTTATAAGAATATTAGACTAAAAGTCAACAAAAATTTAAAGATTATGCTAAGAATATACTTTTCACTTATCTGAAAATCATGAAAATAATATTACATGCTTTTTTTTTTATAAAAACAACTTTATAAAAACAACGAGTCTCAAATTGGCCGAAAATTAAGAACAATTTAAGAACAAGCTCCGGCTTAGGCTGAAAAAAAAGTGAAAATGTTTCTAGTTGAAAATTTACTGAATATCGTAATTTATGTTTGCAATGTAGTAAAAACACAAACAGAAGCACCGTTTCTCATTTATTATTATATCTACCATTGTCCCAAATGATACATGTATATTCATGTAATAATAAAAGTTGCTCGTACGATCAGTTTCAACTGTTGTACTTGTGTGTTTCAACAATATTGTACAAGAATAAACAAAGAAAAAGAACAAGTAACAACTTCAGCCATTATGCAAAGTCAGTCTAATCTTGGAGTACTAAAAATTTCGACCCCTAATGTCGTTATCTATGTCTGTATGGTCAACCTTGTACTCTCTCAAAGTTGATTTCTCATCATTTCAAATTAAGAGCAAATTGAGGCTGAAGCAGTCAAAAAGTTAAGAACAATGAGCCTCGGCAAAATTTACTGGTTCTTATTTTTAAAAAAACGTGTATTTGAAAAGCTTCCCAGTGCAACATCATGTTGGCAGCTTGACAAAATTACTTTATGTGCATATTTATTTTCGCGTAAAATGGTGTCCGTACGACAGACGGGAATTTAGATTTTTGTTTCGTTAAAGCAGCGAATCATAAAGTTTCTAAAACTCGCAAATATATATAAGAACAATTGAAGAACGACTGCGTCTAAAGACCATCAAAATATATAAAAAAAATTGACCTTTTTCCCTAAAACTAGACTTTTGTATAACTATTCAAAAAAAGGATATTTATAAGCTAAATAAAACTTCCTTAAAGAAAAAATAAATCTTTGAATTGTTAAATTCTATGGTTAAAGTTAATAAGCTCTCAATCGAAATAAGTAGATTTATAAGGTAGTTCTCACACGTTCAAGGCCCTAGTTACTTGAGATAGAAAATGGCCGTTGGTTGTACTATAGCAGAATTTTTTTTTTTAAACATTAGCCTCTGGCTAGGGAGATTGGGCAACCACTCCCTGTGTGCCAGACGTTAAATAAAGATATGGAAGCGAACTATATTTTATCATAGCCATGACGAAACGCAAGAAGCAATGCGGTAAGCCTGGGGGAATATCGCCTGAACAGTTTGTTATGTAAACATGCTAGAAAACTCAATAAAAAAACATTTAGCTTTTAAAAGCATTACTACTTTAGTAATCATGTATACATTTTTAGAATTTGAGACCGCTCTAGCTCTGTTGACAAGCTTTAACAAATGTCATCAATGTGTTTTTCTTGCGGTTGAACAAGAAAATGCAAATATTTCTAGTAAAAATTTGGTCATATCAAAATCGCCTCCAGCACAAAAAAACAAGCAATTTTTTTTTTATTTCTTGACAAAAGATAAAACTTTTTATGAGATCGAGATAATATTATGGCAGTCAGGCCAAGTTACCATGCATTATAAATCAGTTATCTATCCCTTGGCAAAATCTATTGAGCTATGTTATTGTTCCCGAGAAGCTGTTTAGAAATCAATGTATTGTTTATTAAATCATTAAAGGTCATCAATTTCTCCTAAAACAAACATAATGTCACGAAATATCGTCATGATGTCCATCAAAGCCGATAAGTAAATATGTTTATTATAGTCTATTTATAAAAGAAATGGCAATCTGTATGCGATTTCCGTTTTGTGCCATTAATGAACAGGAAGCGAAAAGTTTAAAAAAAAATTTTTTTTGAGTTTGAATGATTGTCAATAAAAAGTTATTTGGCGGGTTTACAATAGCCAATCAAAATACGGCAAAATAACACGTTTTTCATATCTCCGCCCCCTTGACATGAGCTGTCAAGCTTTGGACAATGTGCATGACACAAGGCCTATGACGTAACAAGAAAAAAATGGTGGCTTTGAAAACTGTATACTTCGTTTGTATTTGTTAAACTGGCGTCGCTTGAATTGAATTCAGTCTTGCGGAGAACTTGCTGATAGCCGAACTTGGGGTTTGTGTTTACTTTTTACCAGATATTTCGCCTTTTAGGCGTCGTACGTACGGCGATAGCACGCTGCTTGATCTCTGTGGGTTTGATTCAAACTCGCGTGCTGACACAGTTGAGCTGGTGACAAGAGGTGTTTGGTGCGCAGGTTTTAAAAGCGCGTAAAAAGAGCTGTTGATCAAGTAGCAGCTAACAGCGAAGGCAGTTGGATTCTAAATATCTAATTCGGCGCCGGTGACACAGAAACTCAGATTACAGAGCTTTATAGCTCAACTAGACTCAAGAGATGACAACTGCTATGACATCGTTGTTTTCATTTACTTCTCCCGCAGTGAGAAGACTTTTGGGATGGAAACAAGGTGATGAAGAGGAGAAATGGGCCGAAAAGGCTATAGACTCGTTAGTTAAAAAGTTAAAGAAAAAGAAAGGCGCCTTAGAAGACCTTGAGAAGGCTTTAGCCAATCCAAACCAACCGTCAAATTGTGTGACAATCAATCGAACTCTCGATGGCCGCCTTCAAGTATCGCACCGAAAGAGTTTGCCACATGTTATTTATTGTCGGGTCTGGCGATGGCCTGATTTACAAAGCCATCACGAACTCAAATCCCTAGACTGCTGCGATTTCGCTTTCAACTTGAAACAAAAAGAAGTGTGCATCAATCCATACCACTATAGACGCGTTGAAACGCCAGGTATGTAACTATTGTTATATTTTAGTTGTAGAATGTTGTTGCGATCGATTTGATACATTTTCTTTCTTTTCCTTTTAAAGTTTTTTTATCATACAGGTGTGAGGTGTTTATAAATTTAGATATGATATGTGTTCGTGTATTAAAAATTTGTATTTGTCTGCAGTTTTACCGCCAGTGTTGGTACCACGGCAAAGTGAATATCCCGTACAGATGCCTCCATTACCCGCGGCGTTTCGCGCTCACGATGAACCACCAATGCCATACAATGCGTCGTACCCTTTTGCTCACAATCGACGACAATCATCACTTGATAGTCAGAACAGTTCGTTTGACATGCCTGGTGAGAACAATTATTCTGCTGTTTGATATTTATCAAAATGACTAACCTACATGGCAGTGATTGAAACATGATGTTTACAGAATTAAGAGCATTAAATATTTTTCCTTGGTAATCATAATTCAGTTTAAAGTAAACATAGATTTGATTTTTTAACGTTACCAGTAAAATCTGTATATTAGTAAAAGATTTAGTTGTTAAAAGCTGTAATCAAACAGCGTGAGAAGATGCCCTTTACCTTGCTCAGCCGGAAATTCTCGTAACTTTTGCGGTTTAACAGATCAGGCTTAAGCCTCTTCAGGAAAATTGAACAATAATAGCTAATAGCTATTTATTTTGTATTGATTCATTTCAGATTTGGTTTCTCACAAGTTAATGCTTTTTTCTCTTTTAGCCAAGAATGAAATTTTTGAGTAAGTGAAGTTCCCGCGTTAAGTATCATTAAATTTTTTCACGTTCCAATGCGGCTCTTATTTTGGGGTAGCGCTAGTTTGAGGGAGGCGCTTATTTAAAAGACGGAACCTTTTTTATTCTAAGTTATCTTCTGGCTTTGCAATTGCAAATACTAAATTGGGATTGCCACACTTATTGGATGGGAGCATTTATTTTATACTTTTTGGTGCAAAGTGGGGTACTTAAAGGATGGCAGTGCTTATTCGAGGGCGGCTACTTACCATTACAATGGCAATAATAACAGTTTATTTATTTGAGTCCTTAATGAGTTTAAAAATTTAACAAAAGATGAACAAAGGGTTATCGGTTACAAACCCTTCACTGTAGCATTTCACAACTTTCTGTTGTTTTGGAAATCATTTTTTGAAATTAATTTAGTTGAAATGATGGAATTAAAATAAAACTTGAATTTCATTTAAGAATAAAAAGTCCTTTCAATGATATTTTGTGAAAATATTTAGGGATAAGTTTTACCAAAAATGAAATTAACTTTTAACAGCTTAAGGCTGTCATGAAGTTTTTCATTATTGAAACTAGAATATTCTGATAAATGATAGAATTTGTGTGATGTCTCTTAAGGATTTTGCTAGTTGTAGACTGATGTAGAATCTAATAAAGAATAATTAAGGGATAAGTCAGGCAGTATTATATGTTAGAAAGTAGTTAATTTCAATTCATAATGGTGTTTTACAGAGAAATAATATTATTTTCCTCCTGATATCAGGCATAGTTCTTATTAAACCTGCTTGAGAGGGCACTATTTTGTTTTAGCAAAGACCTCCTTTAAATAGCTCCCAGAAGAAAATCCTTAATTAGATTATATAATTTGATATTTAAAACTCTATTTCCAAAACAAATGGATATCTTAATGACACCACTACTAAAGTTAGTGATGTTTTAATCTACCACACTAGTTTGAATTTTTGTGTTGCATGACTCAATATTTTAATTATTTGATATAATGCCAGCAGAATTGTAAGAATGTTTGAATTTGAAGAACATGTTCTCTAACTCTCTGTTTTGCAATCCATTTGTCTGAGGATTAGATGAGAAAACACTTGTGTTTTTATAAACTCTCATGTTTATGCTGAGTTTGTATTGTTTTTATTTTGCAGTGATGTTATGACCTATTTTTATTGTTACTTTGATTTTTGTAATATACATATGACACATTTTAACAACTAATTCATCGTCAAAGAGAGAAACTCTTGATGTGTCTAAGAGGAAATAATAACAGAGCAAATGCTGGAAAACATCAGACTTCCTGAGTGGGAATTGTACCCACAACTCACCGATGTCATGACTGGTGCTCTACCACTGAGCTATTACTTTGATTTTTATTTATTGCTTTTTCCTTGAACAAGGTACCCCAGGGGGTTATATGTCGGAAGATGGTGGAAGCCCACGCCCCGAACCAAGTGGAATGGAAATTGATAATGTCAGTACCTCACGTCCTTCAGTTTGCTCTCCAACAGGTAATCAGTATCATCCTTAGTAATTGTCATTATTTTCTTCTTTTGGAATAGAAATAAATAAATCAGGCATAATATTTATGTATCATTAAACTTTATAGAAACTGATTTTTTCGCTAAGAAATGAATGTGAAACCCGGGTTATGTTACAAATGAAAATTGTTAAAAAGCTTATGCTGTAAGAATATTGTTCCAATTTGAGAGGTGGGTTGTACTTTTTATCAGAAGCTATCAGGAAATTCTGTTTATTGTTTGATTGTACAGACTGAGATAGCTTATCAGATCAATTTTAGTGGTTTATCTGTGCCTCTTCAAGGGGTGCGTTGATTGTCTATCTTATTTAAACCTTGATTTTTTTGATACATGTACTTAATTGTGGACACAGATGTGAAGATCATCAATGTCAATGTTAGTAACTGTGGTATACTTTGAGTCTTTATGGACATGTTATAAGAACTAATAAGTACTTCATTTCATTTGGTTATAGGTCAAGAGATTACTGTTGTAAATTACCAAGAACCTGCATCCTGGTGTTCTATTGCATACTATGAGCTAAATAGCCGAGTGGGGGAGCTGTTCCGAACCAGAAGCACTAGTGTGATTGTTGATGGTTTCACAGATCCAAATACTTACAACACAGAGAGGTTTTGCTTAGGTCTCCTGTCCAATGTAAATCGCAACTCAACTATTGAGAACACTAGAAGGCACATAGGGAAGGGTGTTCACTTATACTATGTTGGGGGAGAAGTGTATGCAGAGTGTTTGTCAGATTCAGCAATTTTTGTTCAGAGCAGGAATTGTAACCATTCCCATGGGTTCCACCCGACCACTGTTTGCAAGATTCCATCTGGATGCACATTAAAGATTTTCAACAATCAAGAATTTGCCCAACTTCTCTCACAGTCTGTAAACTATGGATTTGAAGCTGTTTATGAGCTGACAAAAATGTGTTCCATCAGGTTGTCTTTTGTCAAAGGATGGGGTGCGGAATACCACCGTCAAGACGTCACTTCAACACCATGTTGGATTGAAATTCATCTTCATGGTCCATTGCAATGGCTTGATAAAGTACTCTGTCAAATGGGATCACCTCACATTTCTATATCCTCTGTTTCCTAGAAGATGTTGGCTCTCTTAAAATTAATTATGCAGGGACAAAATCAGTAATATTCTGTTGAAATTAAGTTTTTTGTTTAGTTATGTTAATGTTCCTAATGTATTGTATTATGGGTTGACAAACCATTTTTTACTAGACTGATGCGACTTTTTTGTCAGTCAAGGGTGGAGATAACCTATAACTTGTATTCATAATTTATTGTTACAGTTACTAATTTTGTTAAAGTTGAAAGTAGGCTCCTCTTTCTTCCGAGTAAAAAGCCTCCCTCTAGTTTGTCATTTGTAAAGGTTATGATTGTGTGTAAAAGTAATATTGTAAAAGGTAAGAATGCCGAGAAATTTTTTGAAGTGCCTTGTGCAAGAAATACCTAGAGTATTATGTTATTAGTAATAAAATGTAGCAAATAAAAAAATGCAACTTTGAAGATATAATTATTGTCTGCATGTTTTGTTTTTTACAAATACCATGTTGAAACAAGAACCCCTGAAGCATGAAAAATGTAAATAAATCATTTTTTAAGTGACCCTCAACCCATTTATCAACATATCAGTGCTCAGTCGACTTTGTTGATATGACACAGACAATGATAAGTGATCTCTGTGATCATTTAAGGATAGCTGACCAATCAACTTCAGATCAGTTGTGAGACTGGCCAATAAAAGCAACAGAAAGCACAGCCATTCCCCCAATTCACATACCCGTTGCATTCTTGCGGGTTTAGATATTGGACGTCATTTTGACTTCAAGACTCATGTGGAAACCAGGTTTTCTTGTGAGACCCTTTGTGTGTCACGTGATGAAATCGTTGGAGATTAAAAGTCTGCTGATAGGTAGCTGTTAAATATTACTCCCAAGTCTTTGTCAGAGGGTGATGGAGCTAACTTGAGCTATGAATAAAGAATAAAGGCACCAGTGCCCAAACTAAAAGACTTGATTCTGCCCGTTTTTGCTTCAAACTCAAAGTATCCATCTAATCATAAAAGTTTTTATTCCATAGATACTGAGATTTACGCACGGAAATCCATTTCGTAAATTATTGTTCGCTCACTGCTCTCAGCAAATCGGAGAGAGGTAAGATTGCGCTCACTCGTTCGTTTTCTTGATACTTCTCAACTCGAGCATAAAAACCGTACGCGCGCATTTTCCGTTGAGTAATCTCTATAACTGTTGCTTTAGTTTACCACTGTTGCAATAAACTTGCAGCACGATAATATACGCACACTTTTGGCCAAGAGCATTTCGAAAACTCGGGCCTCCCATGATATGGAACGGCCGGTTCCTCCTTGGCTTGGGAGACAAAAAACATTAACCCTTTTCAAAAAATGAGCGTTTTTCCTTTTTGTTATGCCTTTAGATACATTTTATGCCACCAATACGTTTTATTGTATTTACCCTAAAGATATAGTAGGACGACTATGTTGAGGCAACAAACTTGAACACTTAAAAATTGATAACTGAACAGACAAAAACTATATATGACTTTTTTTACTTTGTAAAAGGTTAAAACATCCTTGACTGGCAAGCCTGGTTAGTTGTTTCCGAATTTTTTTGTTCGGAAGATAAGTCTGACTTCCCCCTGGGCGGGACACTAATTTCAGCCAAGACATTGGTACTCTTCTTGCCAACTGTAAGGGTTGAAAGCTGGGCAGTTATGGAGGAAAGGGGGGTCACACAGATATCAAAATCACGACAGAGCCGGGGTTTGAACTGGGAACCTTGTGGTTTGAAGGAAGAGATCCTACTTATGATTTTTTTTATTTGTAGTGACTTTGTAATTTGCAGTGATTTTATATATAGACAACGAACAACTCATTCTCACTACAATAGCAGTTGCATAATGCTGCTCAGCAATCCCGGTTTGTGATGAATGTGAATTTAAGAGAATCCCGTAAACACCGAAACTGAGGTTTCGAATGCCGAGTGAAAGTTTTTAGCAGAATTTTAGTCAGCCGGTCTACCCGTTTTTTGGTCGAATTAAACGACTCTTTTAAAAACGTTTATAGATTAGTGAAGACCGAAGTCAAGTATAAATTCACTGTGCCACCACTTCCACTCAAAATGAACTCGGGCTGCCTGTGAATGTGATATATATAAGTAGCCCAGACCCCACTGTAATCCTTGGGGTTACCTCGGGTAGGTTGTACGATTGGCTACGATGCGCATACGAACACTTTGACTGACGTGTCTTTGCTGAAACTACTTCTGATTGGTTTATGATTTTTTTTTGTTTACGCATTATTTACCTATGAACCCACAGCAATACCTCCTACCCTGGGTAAAAACCACGACTGTCAGTGTCACTAGTAACACTTATATTAGGATAATTTTTATTGCAGCTCTTCTTTTAACTTCTTAGTAACGTTTTAGCTTGTATGCAGTTTTAGCTTCTAATTAATTTAAACGTTTTCATATTGTGAGACAGAAATCGACAAGCAGAACAACCAAAAACTGAAATTAAAATTTTATGATCACACTTGCTTTGTTTTTTTGCCTTTGGGAAAAATGATGGTCGGTCGGATCCGTGCCCCAACAAATCAACTTGGTTGGCCTAATTTATAAAATATAAAGTTCAAAATCCAGGGATTTTCATGGCATTTTTCACATTTTCAAAAGTTTTACAGGTCAAATTAAAGTCAAAAGAAATTCGCGTTTAAATTCATTAATTTTTTTAGACAGTTAAGCTCAATGCTTCAAATAGACAGTAAGACTATGATCTATCGAATGATACTGCTAACCACAAGTTCTCCAAAGGGAATGACTGGCACTGCAGCTCAATGTCAACTATATAAAAAACCTACTAGAATCAGTTTCATATGAAAGGGACACGAAAAATTACAAAGTGTTCAATTTTGTTTAAAAAATTTTTTCTAGGGAAAACAAACATTCCAGAAGTTGTCCAAAGGTTTATAGGGATTCATGGGCTGTTAAAGTTTGTTTTAACTAAATCGTTGGTGATGAAGTAACACATATTCAAGAAAGAACACTTTTTATTACATGTTTGTGTGTAATGTCCTCTATACTTTTATAAACAATAGAAACCATCAAAAGAAAACTGTCACATGCTTAACAACAAAAAACACGTCCTGTTTACCAAAGTCTATATTATTTGACCTTATCATACTTGCAGCAATCCCACTTTTTAATGCATCATCTCTTTCCAAATATGGCTTCAATTTAAACTTAATCTTAACAAAATAGCAATGAAGGTTGCTACCAAATACTGTACTGTTATAAATCCAACATGTTGTAACAGTTAAAGCTTACTTTTTAGGGTGAGAATACAGTATGTAAGCAGAGAATTTGAAATAAATTTATATCATATCCAAATAGCATTGAAAACAAAAATATTCATGCTCAGTAAAAGAAAATAAAAATTTAATATCAAGAAACTGGTTTGAAAAATTATTTGGAGTACATACTGTTAGTAGTGTTTGTAGGGTATTTTTCTTTTTTCAGGGAGAAAAGTATTGTCATTGTATTTGTGTTTTCAAGTTAATATTTTTGGGATAACCAATAAAAATACATTGCATCCCTAGTTATTCCAAAGAAGTTGATCATTCCCAACATATGCAAAGCTTGTTCAGATCAAACAAAAATTAAATATAGGACAGGTTTACTTTTTCTCCTTGTTCATGATTCACATCCCCAAATCCAGAACAAAAGTATTTAAAAACAATATGCCTCGCTAGTCTTTGACGTACAGTCTGCACAACTGGCAAATTTTGGCCTCTGAGAAAAACTTATTAACCTGTCACATTCCACAGCCAAAGCAAATCAAGTAACAGCTAAAATGAACAGTCACCCTTTTAAACATAAACTTAATAGACTATGTTTAAATAACTAACATTCCAAAAACAGAGGATGAACATTTAACAGTGTTGTTGTATGAGCTCTTTTTTACAACTCAGCATTTTTAAACAGCAAGCACTGACGTAGAGTGTGATTGAATACAAACTTTCAAATATGTTACACTAAATATGTCTTCATACAACATTAGTCTTTAGTATCATAGCTTGCTAGCTGCTGTAAGCTATGAAATAGAAGAAACTGGGTTAGGTGCTGACCCCATCTGTTGTAGTACTCTATCCAGCCACTGCAAAGGGCCACCCAGTTTGATCTCTACCCAGCTTGGGGTACTGGTGACATCTTGCCTATTGTATTCTGCACCCCAGCCTTTGACAAATGATAGTCTTATTGCACACATCTTGTTAAGCTCATACACAGCCTCAAACCCATAATTGACTGACTGCGACAACAACTGCGCAAATACTTGGTTATCAAAGATTTTCAGTGTACAGCCAGCAGGAATTTTGCAGACTGTTGTGGGATGGAAACCATGGCTATGATTACAGTTGCGGCTTTGAACAAAGATAGCAGAATCGCTTAAGCATTTGGCATAGACTTCACCACAGACATAATAAAGATGTACTCCTTTTCCAATATGTCTGCGGGTGTTTTCAATTGTGGAATTGCGGTTCACATTGGAAAGCTGGCCCAAGCAAAATCTTTCTGAGTTGTTTGTATTTGGGTCGGTAAACCCATCTACAATAATGCTTGTGCTCTTTGCCTCGAACTGTGGTCCCACACGACGGTTCAACTCATAATAGCATATTGTGCACCATGACTGAGGCTCTTGATAATCAACAAGTGTAACATGCGGCAAATCTGATGGGGCTGCAAACAATGAAAGGAAAACAGTCAAGTTTATCAGACATGAGGTAATGAAATGATTGCACAATCTTCTGTTATCACATGTTCAGCTATCATTCATTTAGTATTTGGTAAAACTTTTTGAGTTCTGACATGGAGCACATAAGACCCCACGGGTATCACTTTTTAGGCTCTTTACTTGCACCAACGGGGAACCCAAGGCTATGCTATAATTTCAAGAGTTCAAAAAGGTAAAAAAAATATTATATTGGGTGTAAATTCAATTGAACTATAATTTGTTATTATGTAATAATCATTCTGACTACCACAATATACCAACATCATCTTAAATATAATGGTCATTCCATTTGTATATTTATAATTGTTGTATTCATGAAGTCATTGGTTTTTTTTGATAGCTGAAAGAAAAATGGAAAAAAGTTGGTAATACATGGACATTTTTTGAAGCATTCTTTAAAAAAATATTTTCAAACAACTATTTAAGTAAGAATTTGGGCAAACTTGAGACATTTTAAGACTTTTAAAGAATCAGCAGATGATTGCCATCTTCTTATTAATACATTACAGCTTACTCCAGTTATTGAAAAAAATTCAAACTTCAATTCTTGTCTAAATTATGTATCCTTCCAAATGATAAAATTTATTATTATTATTATTGTATTATAATTGATAATTTTGACACTATAACTAGATAACTTACTATGCTGTGATCGGTTTGCAGTGGGTGATGATACTGGTGGAGCAGGATCAACATCCATGGGGCCTGGGTCTGGCCTTGGGCTTCCTCCATCTTCAGACATGTAAGCTGGGGTATCTTGCGTTGAAAAAGGAATAAAAATGAAAAAAAAAACACATACATTGAGCTTAGTCACATTCAAAAATGAAGACTTCTTTTAACACTTTCTAAAAAACTTCTAGAAAGTCATTTAGACTAGTGCAATCTGATTTAATTCAGTGCGAAAGAGCAAGGCAACCCAGTGTATGCTGTGTAAGCATCTTCTTTTTAACTATTTAATACTTTAATCTCTTTAAAAACAAAAAAAGGGGATAAAAGCATGATCTCATAACTAACATAAATTTTCATATATCAAAAAAATCAGCTGAAAAGGCATCAACAATTTTTCTTGTATGATCTATTTGCTTTTGCATTTTGCGTTTGTTTCCTGCTTAAAAATCTTTACTATACTTGAAGCAATTCAGGTTTGCGATCTCATCCCTAATTAGTGATTGTATGAAGGACCTTTTGCTTGGCAAGAAAATATATTGAGTACATGGACCAAACCACAATTTCATTCTTCAAATTATTTTTCTTTGTAAATTAGTTTTTTAATAACTTCAGAGGTTTTCAGTTGAGCATTAGCAAAGAATAACAGGATATTGAAACATGTTGCATAATTCAACAATAATCTTGCTAATGGCCACATTCTTACTCAATATTTAGTTTTCTTAAAAAAATATTGAAAAGTGCAAGCAAGTAGAGAAAACATGTTCTTTAATAAACTCCCAGTTGGAATGTTTGATCATTGATTAAAAAAAAATACAAGCAAATATTTTGAGGGATAACCCTTTTTCAAAGTGACACATTAGAACAAAAAGGTTGATGAAACCATGTGGTCTCTATTATCCTACCTGGCATGTCAAATGAATGTCCTGGACTGTGCTGTCGTTCTTGTCTTGGGAATGGGAATGAGGCATTGTATGGCATCAGTGGCTCATCAGCAGTACGGAATGCTGGAGGAAGAGGTGGCATCTGCCTTGGATACTCACTTTGTCTGGGAACCAGTACTGGTGGCAACACTGAAACAAAAAAAGGTTGATGATATCAGGCCTTGAACTTGCTAATTGTAGGGGCACGGCCAGTTTGGACTCAAGTTTTTTGCCAAAGGGCACCAAGGCAATTGTCAAAGGGCACCAAATAGTTAATACCCTAATTTAAAATACCCTATGTTTCAACACCTGTTTCTTAAAGGCACAGCGGCACCCAACATAAAAAGGGAAGGCCATTTGTGGCTGTAAATCATGCACATTTCTGGAGTCATTACGGCAACGGCCAAAGGCATCCACAGCAAATGCTGCATGGCCATCGTAGTTTTAATGCCCTTTGATATTTGCATACAGAGAAAGTTAATTGAGTTGAACAACTGTGTCAAGCTCAAAAAACACAAACTAACAGAGTGAAACATGATTGAGGCAATTTGATTACATCCCAACCTAAGCTACTATATCTAATAACATTGTGTCAATAATTAAAATTTTTCATTTAAAAAAAAAAACTTTTAACAGCACCACAATTAATTACGGATGATGCAGACTCTGACAAAAACTTTTAGATAAAAATGATTAAAAACAGGTGACAAATAAAAACTAATCTGTTATCTTTTTAATGCATTTATAACAGCTGAATTCAGGACATTATGGTAGGAAGGAAGAGATTTTACCAATTATACAATTCTGCTGCCAAAAGAATACTTAATTGTCTTGTTTTTGTTCAAAATACAAATTTTGAAGACATTTTGAAATTATAAACAAAGTTATCAAAGAAACAATAAAAACTATTTAGGTGTTGATTTATGTTTTGACTTACAAAGCTTGTATTCGGTTTGACAAAAAAAAAACGTTTAGGGCAAAAAAAAAAAGTTGAAAAGGGGGAGTAAAGTTCAAGTTTTCATCTTGCTGTTGTTGGCCACCATCCAAAACACTATGGGTACTAAAATTGATTCAGTAGTGTCAAAAGTTTTAATAAAAAGTTGAACATGAATGAGCTAGTTTTTATTATACTAGATCAACTTTTTTGATTTTATTAAAGTGGTCAGTGTTTTCAAAGAAATAGAGAAAGTCACGTGATCGATTATTCGGGCAACTGGGGGATTGATTTCATAATATAAATTGTTCATGGCCTTGGGTGGAAACTTTGCGCGGGTATTATCCAATCTGAAAGAATGCCTGACCCAAATTGGAAAATATCCATCCAACAAAAGCAAAGAAATAAAAAAATATATTTTTTGTCATTTTTGATGCGGTTCACATAAGAAAAACGCGCCGATCTGTATTTCCAAAACTCGATGCAAACTCAAATTGTTCTCGCAATTAAATCCCTTTTTCGTGACAAATATTTAGGCGATGATGGCTTTTTTAACCTCAGCAAATTATATCTTGTTTTAACACGTAGCGTTTTATTCCTGGTATTTTTCAAACATTTAATTAATTGAGCTGGAGAGGGTAGCAGAAACTCTGAATTCACAAGTAATGTAAAAGCTTTTTCTCATTCCCTTCGCACCACATGATGCATTCAGCAGTCGCACGCACGAGAGATTTTTAAATACTAAGAGACTAAATTTTCGTTTTGCGATGATATTTTTGAACGATTAATCGAAAACATCAACACATATAATTATTTTGAAACTGTAGTGAGGCTAATGAAGCCACTATCCGTGCGTGAAAACTGAATGAAAAAATGAAGTAAATTCGTACCTGGAGTTTCGACGCGTCTGTAATGGTAAGGATTTATGCACACTTCTTTCTTATTCAAATTGTAGGCGAACTCGCAACAGTCCAACGGCTTTAACTCATGGTGACTCTGAAGATCTGGCCATCTCCACACACGACAATATATGACGTGAGGAAGACCTTTTCTATGCGAGATCTGCAATCTGCCATCTAAACTCCTCGGGATCGTTACACACTTGGCAGGCTGATTGGGATTTGACAGCGCCTTCTCGAGTTCTTCAAGCGCTTCCTTTCTCTTCTTCAGTTTCTTGACAAGCGAATCAATGGCCTTTTCTGCCCATTTTTCTTCCTCGTCACCCTGTTTCCATCCTAACAGCCTTTTAACGGCTGGTGAGGTGAAGGAAAATAGGGAGGTCATGGGATTGCTCATACCCTCTCGTGCCAGCAGACAATCAAAAAAATCGCCCTGAATTACGAGGTCTTGCGCAGAAACTGAGAACAAAAGACAAACAAGTTCTTCTATGAGATCAATAATATGGTTTTGAGTTAAAGTCAATGGTTATCCGCACGAAAATACTGAACGCTAAGCGGCAAAAGTTCGCAACAGTTAAAAACACAGCTATCACTCACAGAACAACGATCAAGTGTATTCAAACCAGTGTTGGACAGGCGCACGAATCTGCGGCGCCACAGAGGCGCCAAAGTGAATACAAGCAAACAATTCCTCGACAAGCTTGTTTGACAGCACCGCCTAGAATTCACTCCTCCTAGGAACCGTTTCAGTCGACCGCTCAAAGTCGCGTGAACCTAACAAATACGACATCAACCACCAACAAAACGAAACCTTTTTCCTTTTTTCGTTTCACTTCCAAGTGGGAAGCCATTAAAATCCTCATGACGTCACCAGCTGTCATGTTGTTGACAGCGCATGTCAACGGGGCTGGTCCAGACTTCTTGTCTGTGATCGCGAAGAAAAGAATTGTCACGTGTTGCACCTTTCTCACACGTACATATGTATAACTGTGACCTCTAATAACCATATCCGAGCAACAAGACAATCATAAATAGCGTATTGGACCTCGGGAAAAATTTTTTGAAATAATACCTTGGTAAATAGAGGCCAACCATATTTAAAACTTATTCAATCAGTGCATAGAACAGTAGACAGTTTGACGACACGGCCATACATGTATCTAGGCGACTATAACATTGTAATTCATGAATTTAATGCTTTACACTTTGTAAATTAATAATTGTTCACTTTTAAAGTACTCTCCTCATTTAAGCAGTTAGAGGCGTGGCATGGTTGTTGGTGTTGTCACGAAATTCTAGATGAAAAAGATCATTGTTCGTTCACACGGCGGGATACAGGCGCGCATCTGTTGAGACTCACATTGTTTTCGATGTTGTTTTGCTGGCACACCCGTTACAATATACCTCTTTAGCCGCAAGCTATCTTGGGCTTACGTGAAGCGCAGTAAATAACAATGCTTTATTTAGAGCTTTCTAACTTAAAATCTATAAACTCTGGTTTGCAGCATGCACCGAAAGTTCAGCTTTGTTATCGTTAAAAACGAAAACTCAATCAGTTCTATTTCCCAGAAACACATACCGAATATAGAGTGGGCATTGCAACTGATTTTTTAAAAGACAGTTAGCCCAATATTCTAGTATTTGACGCAGTGTTTCTGCAGACGCTCAATCTGAAATAAACTAATTACAGTGTGATTATCTACAAAATAAAGGGTTGTGGAAACTTATTTATTGTTGCAGTTTTAAACAAGAACTTGTCCGGTTATGAAACCAAAACGGAGGAATTTAAAAACACCAACACTAAAAAGCCTCGGAAACATATGAAAGTACCGTGCGCATTTTTAAGCTAATCGATATAAATTTCTCGCAATATTCAAAAATAGATCAGAACATTTACTGTTAGCGTGATCACACCGAACTACCCCGTTGTTTTGTTTGTTAAGGAGACCATGGGCAAACAAAATGTTTGTTGACAGCCGTGTACGGGAAAACACAGAGAGTTGTACTGATCAAATTGATAACTTGGGTTTTATACAAAAGCAAAACGGAACGTGGAATAAAGACAGGGGTAATAAAATTTACAAAAATTTGTCACGGATCTTTAGTGGTAAAAACTGTCACTTTTTGGATAAAAGGAAATTCGTATTCTGTGTGTCGATATTTTTTTTTTAATTATATTTTTTTGAAAAAAATATCTTCCATAAAGTATAAAGAAAGATTATGTGGAATAAATCACCTTCCAGCGACCTGCAAGTCTATTTTTTGCTTCATTTTCAAGCAATTAGATCATGAGCTAATATCATGCACAAAAAGAAGTTAATAAGCTATTAGCTAAAATAATATCATTCTGCTAACCCTTCTTTTCCAGTATTTTTTTTATTTTTTACTTAAATACACTGTAAAGCCAAAATCTATCCCAAACCTTCACAACACCTTTAGAACTGGGAATCGCTGTAAGCCATACCGCAGAGTAAATCTTCTGTTGACAGCATTGTATAGGTGAAGCTGCTTTGCCATCATTCTTTACATAACAATGTAGTTAGTAATAAAATCAACCCATTGCTTACTGTGGTCGAACAACCTACTTCACCAAAGCTAGTGTGGAAGCTGTTGAGTTGAGGTTTTCACTGTGAGTTTTTGAGCCATCACAATAATTATTTCTTTCTCTTTTCACATCAAAAAACTGCTGTTCTTTTCCTGTTAAACAGTTAATTAACAGGAGCACTGTGGTTAAAAATCGCCAGTTTGTTTTGACTGCAAGCTGCGAGTAGACGAGGTTAAGAGTAATGCTTTGACCACGCCCTTCCGTTGGCTATACGCTGTTGTCCTGAGAAAACACAAGTTTCACAAAAACCAACAAACTATAAAATATTCAATTTTCGGGTCATTGGTTAAAACCTTTCGAAATTATCTTTTATTTTATCCGCTTTAAGCGGGTAGATAGTTAATTGCTTGTTTTCAAGCACATTTTGAGGTTAGCAATTTTCAACAGCTTGGTGATATCAACGATTGAGAAGAGAGTATACACGTCTTTCTCCTTCACCATAACTCACTGCTTTGTTTCGACCCAAAAGTTGCCCGACGTTTTACGATGCTGAGATTATATTTAGTAAAGATTCCATCAAGATAATAAAGTGAAAAATAAACTTGATATTTTTGTGGCCTTCTCGCTGATGGCGCCACGAAGACTGGATTATTCAACAGTTGTATGACTAATTAATTCTACTAATAACGACCTGGTTGTAACACATGAGAAAATTTTCTTGAAATGACAATTTTAACGTAATTATAGCGTGGTTTAAGGCTCGATCTAGTATTAATCCGACAGATTTAAACTGAATCTCTTAACAAAACTATCGCACGAGGCCGATAAAGCTTTTTACAAAACGACCGATAAGTTAATCATAAGATTTTCACAATTAAGGAAATGGATATTGGAACTTCAGTTCTATATATTAAGTAAGAGTAACTTCTAAATCTGGTCACAACATCACTTAATGTTGTTACAGGTCCCCATGGGAATAGATTGTTTGCAATCACAGCAAGACAAGAACACATTCCGGTAAACAAGATTGGCTTGTCTTCCTTGAAATTAAAAGTTAAATTTTCAATATCGACGACAGCTAAATCGACACATCATTTCTCCACACGTAATCACCTTTTTTTAGTTTTTAGCAAAGAAATTGCTGGATTTTCATTTATTACGATCAAGAAACGGAAAACGGAATAGAAAAGGATTTTGTTTTATTTTTCTCTAAAGTACAATTCATGCACACAAATGCGTTGTACAATTTCAAGAAGTCTCACCGAGTTGGCGATTATTGTGAATTAGAATGGCAAATTATCGTTTTTATGGTAAATTAAAGTTTAAAAATTCAAGTAAAAGATAATCAAATTGTATCAAAATTAAAAGAACGAGTTTATTGTAACAAAAACCTAACTCCAACGTCCTTAAGCCAATGGGATACATTGTTTAATTTATGTGAATTTGTTAGACAATATTTGAAAATACTATAACCCTGAAATAGTTTAAGATCTTTCTAATCGAAACCTACTGAATGCATGAGCGAGTAGAATTTCTCTTACCAAAGTTGAATTTCTCTCTGACAAGTTGACGCATTCATATCATATGTCAACCGTGAGTTGGTTTTCCTAATTTTTAACAGATCGCCAACGCAATTAATGGTTGTTTTAAAGACGTAAAATTATTTATCATTACAAATTCATTCGTCTAGTGACACTTGAGTTTTATCGGCTCCACTCTCCATGCACCAATAAGATAACGAAGCCGTATTAAAAGAAGATCTTTTCCCATTTGCAGCCAGCTCCATACAGGAATCATCTTGGAACCTGTATGTAAAAAAGTGAGAATCTGAGTTGTCTGGAAAACAATGTTCAAAGTCCAGGGTTTGCCTTTTCAGCTGGCGACCGGCGATCTTCAACGCCTGTGAAAGATTCCATCGCCGGCAGGTTAAGGAATCCTAAGTGATATTGAATGTAATTTGTTCTTGTTAAAAAAAAGCGTTTAATTTACTTAATTTGGATGTCCAAAATGCAACAGATTACGTTTTTAAAGGATTTTTAAATTTTCAAAATTTCGCGGGGGAATCATGCCCCCGGATTACCCTAGTTTTCGCACCTTCGGCGCTCAAAGTGGGCATCTAACGCCCAAATACTCTCCGCCTGCTAAATTTAAATCGACTGCAACTTCATCTGAAAAGGAAAACCCTGAAAGTTATAAGGATTTTACAAACAACAACGTTCTGAAACATCTTTACGGTTGTGTATCACGGAAGATAAGCTTTTTAAGAGAATCAGACCTCTACGAGATTCTCACCGGTGACCTCTACGAGATTCTCACCGGTGACCTCTACGATACCCGTGCAGCGAACTTAAGGAGCAAAGTACGGATGGTGGTGGCAGGGATAGGAAAGCTAAACCTCTCCCCCCTGCCAGTCACGATAAGCAGGGTTTATACACGCCTTCAGAGTTCGGGGTTTTACTGGGGCATTTGCGTCGTTTTTCTGGGGTTTCCAAAGCAATTTGTTTCAGAAAAAAACCAAAATTGTTTTAATTTTTTTGTAATTGAAATGAATTCCTTAAATCAGCAAAAGACTCATCTGATTCTCATATACAAGAGAAAGAACACAATGAATAACTTGATGAAATCGAAATAGTTTTCAGGAATTTTCTAAGGATTTTTCAGGGGCTTCCAAAGAATGGAAAAATTCTAGGATTTTTTTGGGGATAGTGGGTTTGTAAATCCCTGGATCTGGTGTAAGAGGCATCTCTAGCATAGCTGAAAGTTGATAAAATTGTAGTCATTCCTGAAGAGGGATTGTGCCATTTAAAAAAAAATAGACTTAGCAATTGGGTTTGCTTGTGCCTGCGCATTGGACAATGAACAGATCCTTGGTGATCCCAGGGTCTAATTAACCACTTCTGTTTTAAATAGTCATCTGGTTTTCCCTTTTATAGTAGTTGGAATTCTTAAGTTTGGCTGAATAGGATAACCATGACAGTGACAAGGCACTTTTGAGGAGTTGTCACCATGTTTTTTTAATTGCTCTTTTATTAAATAAATCTGTTTAGCAGAGGTTGTTCTAAAGTCTTGAATGAACAATTCTTACCATCAATTTCAGTCCAGTTCACTGCAACTTCAGCGATTGGGATCTTAAGATACTGGGCTATGTATAAAAGTTCTACATCAAATGCCCTGTACAGAAACAGAATACTGATATACTAGCCAAACCAAGAAAACAATTAAAAATCACAGTCCATATTTTGTATACAATTAAGAACCCCACATTAAACCAGATGCCAAACCCTAGCCCAGTCTCAACTCTTAACTTATAATCAAATGAAGGGTAGGTGAGGAGACCTTTTTCCACAGGTCTTGGGTGATTAACTTCGACTTTTACAAATATAAAGAGGGTTGGGTGGGTGTGTTATTTTCACTTACCCAAGGGGATGGCAGGTGGGGTGGGTTCTGGGATTTACATTGACTACAGTAGTGCATAACGCATACGTGCAAGTAACAATTACTAACAATGCAG
>JAOEHV020027787.1:0-18031 GCA_025447995.2 Isaurus tuberculatus | reverse complement strand
ACCCTGTTCTAGACTGGATGGTCTGAAAACCATACCCTGAACAGCGGCACATACCCGTATAGTCAATATATGGGAGTTTTCCCCCCCGTGGGGTTCGCACATAGGCTGAGCTTTGTCGATCTCAATCTGATTCCGAGGGTTTTTATCCGGGATTTCCGGTTTTTCTCCCTCCATGGAATCAACTTTGACGCCAAAATCTGTGCCGTCGGGCGCTTAAACATTAGACTCTGACTAGGGAGATTCGGCAACCACTACCTGCACGTAAAGGCATTTTAAAACTTAATTGTCTCTAAGGGTAACAGTAAATATAGAAAAGGAAATCATCGGCCATGCCTGGTACCGAGTACCAAAAAAGACTCCATTGGGGAGACACAGCGGACTACAATCACCACCACATTTGGGAACCTAAAGCAACTAAACTCCAATGGATTTCGCTGAAACTTGGTCAGGGGGTTAACGAGAAAACAAGAAGACACGGTAAATGTTTTATAAAGTCTTTATTTGGATTTAAATTTAAAAAAATTGTATATTCAAAACATCATATATTTTCTCTATTTATTCAATCATTACTCATCGTGAGTCTGGGCTACCTGTGGTATGACAAAGTACTTGGGAGAAGGCGCGGTTACCCTAATTACCTTAGGGAATGGTTGTGGGACGGGTTGTGTTGATCAAGTACACCACTTCAGAAATCAGGAAAACTCCATTTTGAGAAGGTATGGCTTACCCAGGTTATGGTGCTCCTCAGCCCGGGGGTTATCCTGGAGGGGTAAGTTTGGAATCCGTCGCAAAGAACCATTTTGAATAATAAAATCTGGGCGAGCGGAAGATAATTGATAAATTCGAATCTCGAACGTTTTCAATTTCAATGTGAAGTTATAGTGTTTCATCTGTTAGTATACTTCGAAATTAAGCGCTATAAATTTGAACAGATAATCATACTGTAATTTTCAAAGTGGTTTTTCAAAAAACTGGTATTAGGCCTTGTCTTCCTTTTATTTACAGTAAATTTATAGTTATGAAAATGTGTATTCATTGCAATCCTTTTTTGTATTTTTCGAACTAAGTCTTTAAGATAGATATATATCCGAGATTATATATTTACTGTAGATCTGAATACGACTGCTCTAATAAGTACCGGAATGAAACTAAATGAAATAAAGATTTTGGATGTCGCTGTCGGAGTTGTGAGTTTTTATTTGCTGCGGAATGGACTTGTAAGGAAATGTTGGTGAAACGTGCTGCGACAGCACTTCGGATCGAAAACAAACAAATTCAAAGCTACATTTTTTCTTTAAATTAGTCAATGCAATCCACATCTTTTTGAAAAGCAGACATTTTGATATACAAAACTTAACAATACAGTTGCGATTATTTTCAAATAAGTTTTCTGATTAAATCTCTATTTTGTAAATGCTTTGATTTATTTTGTAAATAATGAACTCGCCGTAAAAATGAAAAACCCATATAGGCCCAATTGTTTAACAATCATGTAACTAGCTTGACAAAAAAATGAATTATTTGACAACTGTTAGTTTAAAATATATCTTGCTTGGGACTTGAAAATAATCTATTTTAATAGAAGACTCCTGATAATAGATTTCTTACCAATAGAACCAATCAGAAAACAGGCTTTTGCTAGTTCCTGGTTGCATATGTTGTAAATTAGTTTTAGTATCAATTTATGCAAATCCTGCATTCTGATTGGCAGTTTAGTGAAGGTCTATTTTTTAAAACTCATCTAGTAGCAAATAGATTTATTTTCAGTGTTTGTTAAGCTTATTATTTCATTATCCAACTACTTGTTTGTTACTATTGTGCGAGTCAGTTCCAGCCGCAAGCATCCCTTCCCCCCAGGCATTTGAAAAATTTGGTCAAATGCCTGGCCCAGCAAGCAATTTTCATTGGCAAATGCCCTGCTCCCCCATTCCTACTATGATGGTCAAATGCCTGGCCCCCCAGTCTATCAGAACAATTTTATATACTGTATTTACCCGCGGATAGGCCGCACCCGCCCCAAACTTTCCATGGTTTTCATGGGAAAAAAAGAAAATAGTGAGGTCGAGTACCAGGATAAATAAAGCGAAGTTTGAAATTAATTTTTGACAATAATTTCTACATGAACATGTTGTAAGTCAGAAACAATTGAAAACCATCATTAAAATGCCAATTTAGTGTACAACTGTGAGATCTCTTGCATATTAATGAAGTGTCAAAACGCTTGTACCCGCGTATAGGCCGCAACCCTAATTTCAGTCCTATTTTTCTGGGAAAAAAGTGCGGCCTATCCGCGGGTAAATACGCTACTCATGAGTCCAACGTGAACAGTCACAAATTTATGGTCTCATGGTGAACTGATAGGGTCACGAAATGGGACACTCCAAATGGTCAAAGATGAAGCAAATGGTTTTATTGTTTTTATATTAGGTCTTTTATGGTCGATAAATGTTAGATCCTTATTCCAAAGTGACGGTGTTTGCACATAAAACAATTAGAAATATTGGTCTCTTTGACTCCAAATTGAAAGCCATATTTGATTATTTTGTAAATAAAAATCCTTTCTAACTCAAGGTTTACTTATTGTGTAATTATTATAATGATACATTTGAAAACAGTGTATTTTTTAATATTTAGGTCATCAATGTAACTTATGATTTTTGTTCAATACTCTTTATGTGTTTGAAGTATCCAGGTTATCCCCCTCAGCCTCAAATGGATCCACTATATGGGTATTTTGCAGCTGTTGCAGGACAAGTAAGTTACTAAAAATCTCAGATAGACAACTGTAAAGTGTATTTGGTAATTACAGGGTTACAAGTTCAGTTTTTGAATAAGTTTGCTCTTTTAGTTGGTTTCATAAAGCTCATTAATAAATTTTATGAACCTGTTCCCTTTTGGTACTGCATTTGCTGAAACCTCAAGATGGCATAGTTTGGGCAGTTTATTTTTGAGAATCTTTGAAATTTGTTACAATGGAGCAAAGATGACAAAAAGAACACTTAGTCCTAATATTTTCTAAATATGAGACAGGTATGAGGGGACAATCAAGGGCATGAGTCCCTCGCTCAAAATATGACTTTGCAACCAAGACTTTTGCACGTAGTGTGTTTAAATTAAATCTAAGTTATATTGTATTAGAAAATGTACATGTGAAACATTTACTGTAACAAATTAATAACTGGGACTGAAAATAGTATTTTAAAATATTTTTATGTGCTTATTGTTACCATAACTGTTGTGTTTATTTAATACAATTTATTTTCTAGGATCAGCAAATAGATGCCACTGAGTTGCAGAACTGTTTGACTTCATCAGGAATTTCAGGGAACTACCAGCGTCAGTATTGCTTTATATCTTGACAGAATATCAGAATTTGAAGATTTAAGTTCTTTGTCTCTGGTCATACTTTTTTGGCTTTATAGCTAATAAAAAAATCAGGTAACTAAACAACAACTTTATTTTTCTTTGCAGCATTTAGCATTGAGACTTGCAGGTATGTATATAATAATCAAAGGTACAATTAACACATACATTGTCTGCATAATAAATAATTGTGTGCTATTTATTTTACTACCAACTATTGTACAAGCTTTGTAAAGATTAATTACTGGTCTAACTCTTTGTTTTGTCACTTGCAGGATAATGATCACAATGTTAGATGTATCCTTTAGTTTTCTCCTAATAACCTTGATGTTTTTTTATAAATACTTATTAATTAGCTAATGAACATTGACTGTTAGAACTTCGTACTTTTGTGATCTTTTTTTATGTCTAAGTTTGTATTTAGATTTTTTTGTTTTGATTACTGTACAGCCCTGTTATCTGTCTGCTAGCACAATAAACATGCATTCTAGAAATTAATTCCAGTATTATTACCAAATGAGGGCTTACATATTACCAGGAAATATGGAATTCCTGTCCAGTTTTATCATTTTCAGACATTTGCTAAAAGGTTCTCAAAAATTAATGTTGAAAGGAAGAGTGACTACCAAAGCTACAGGACTGCACAGCCAGATGTGACGAGCTAAATTTAATGTTGATTTTAAGGCCAGGGGATAAAATAACCTAGGTAAAGTTCCCTGCATGTGCGAAACCCTTGAATTCAAATCTCGGCATAATGATAAAGCCAAGGATAGGACCTTAGTTATCAAGGTGGGAAAACAAGCTACAATTTTCTTGGTTCAAACCCTAAGTTTGCCAATTTTTTAATATCTGTTACAATCTTTTCTGCCATATTCAACTTTAAGTTAGTTTTCTGTCATTATGAGATTGGTAAATTAATTACTAGTGAACTACCGTATTTACCCGTGTATATTTATGCGCGCCCATGTATAATACGCACCCTAATTTTGAAGCCAATTTTGAAAAAAAAATAAAAACAACGAAATCACAACACGTTTCAAGTCCAGTTTTGAAGGTAATTTATTTACATAAACTTAAGTATTTCGCAGTAAAATTCTTATATTTACAGTCAAGTGTTCAACAAAGATAGTTCAACTTCAACAAAGTCAAAATAATGTCAGTTAATTTCTAAAAGCGACAACAACACATGTTGCATTACGGTAATAATGAATTGCGAAGCCTTTGTTTCCTGTTTGTTTACGATATGCTAATGAAGTCTAACGAAAAACAATGGGTTCCGTGTATTATGCGCACCACAAATTTGAAGGTCAATTTCGAGCAAAAAAAGTGCACATTATACACGGGTAAATACGGTAGTGTTTGGTGGGGTAACCCGCAATGGGTAGTGTCAAGAAGTACCCCTAAAAAAAACAATTTCAAACAAAACCAGGGAATTAAGTGTCAATTTTAATTAGCTGATAGGGTCATTAAGTTCATTTCTAATGAAAGCCATATAGATTTTACCTTTACTTGTGAATTATCAGAGAGATTACTCAGGAAAGATGGGTTTCAACGAGTTCAAGGAACTCTGGGGTGCTCTAAACCAGTGGAAGGTATTCAGTATAGTATTCATGTATTGTACAGTCTTATACGGTGACTTGCTGCTAGTTCAGGTTTTTGAAATTTGTCATAACTTAATTTTCCAATCTCAGTATTCTATTTATAGGCATGGAGTTTAAAATATTAAAAAAAACAACTTGAACCATTTAGTGTCCAAATTCAAGCATTTGTTTTTGTGACAACCACCACCTGTAAGTTAAAAATAACTTTAGTTTTAAAACACAAAACTGCAAATTGATTCCATATGGAACGAGTAAAGGTTTGATTGCATGTTAATCATATACTGACAGAAGAAATTGTTGTTCAGTTATTATTGTTGCACTTGAATCTCCAAATCTACTGAAAACACAGGCCATTTTGTTTGTTTTCAAGATTTTTCTTTGAATTTCCCTCCATCATTGTCAAAGAAACTTCTAGATTTTGATTGGCTTATTAGCTTTATATTGTTTATTATCCAATCGGATTTAAGTGTTTGAGATTGTAATTGCACCGAATTACACATTTTTGCACAGAATTACAATAATTGAAAGTAATTGCACTGCTGTTGACCAATCAGAATCAAGAAATTTTTTTTCATGTATATGATTACAAGCTGTATCCTTAAATTATTCTTGTCTCTTTCCAGCATGCCCCGCCCTTGGCCTTTTCTCCTTTACTTCTAAATTAAGAACCCCTGTGGTATTGCTATCCATTTCCTTTAAAGCATACATCTATATGTCCATATCATCTAACCGGTTCTCTCTCATTTCAGTTACCATATAATAAATGTTTAAATTTTCAGTTGAAAGTTTGTTTAATCGATCAACAACTTTGCAGTAAAAAATGTTTAAAAGCATCATTGAAATTGAAAATAAAAGACTTTCCATTTAGTATTATAATCCTTTAGCAACTAGTAAAATGACAAGATTCTGTTATAATAATTTTTAAAACAGATAAAAAACAAACTAAGTCTCTTAAATAAAATGAGATGGTGGAGCTCCTCCAGTCATTCATTTCAAAATCTAAACTTGTGATGGAGATAATTATCTTAAAGATGGAAAACCAAATTTGTTGGAACTGCAATATCCACAAAGGAATTGATGAACTTTTAAATAATAATCCTTTTTTAAATGTTAAGATTTATTGTTTTCTAACTGCTAATTGAAGATTAGAAGTTTACACTTTTCTGGAAGTGGCAAAAGCAAGCAATGAGAACGGAAATTTAGTCACCTGCCCAGCCAGTTAAATTGAGAACATCCTCGTCATCATCATATCCATATTTTGATTAGCGTGCAGTCTCCCAGATTTCTCCAGCTTTCATCACTAAGGAGTGAGTGGGCTGCACAAGGCTGCGGCGAACAACACTTTCCATGCAACCCTGTCTTGTGGGTCCACTGCAGACAGGTGTAAGCCATCCATGTCATTGTAAATGCATTATGCCCACATCTTTCTGGGCAGGCTTCATAGACTTTCCCACACACCTTGAAGCAAGAAACCAGTGTTTTAGTCTTTGATGTACAAAATTAATTTGGTACAGTACAAGCTGTAGACTGTAGAACTCTTATTCTTTTATAGTTTGCTTGCACAATAGTCAGTTTAGTCTAGATCTCAGAACTATAATAAACTATAATATCAGATTTAAATACAATCCATGATCATAGTAAGTCTCTGTGTTTCTGTAGACAACCTTCATGACTTACGATAGAGATAGATCAGGAACAGTTGAGGGCCATGAGATGCAACAGGCTCTGGGGAGTTTTGGTGAGTGAAATGAAAAAAATATTAACTTGGGTTTGTTTTTTAATATTATTTTAAATTATAGTAAAAAAATTAAAATGTTAAATAATAATATTTTGGTCAAAGATGTTTATAGCTAGTGAATAAATAGTAAATAATTTTATGTTGTTAGATATTTAATAATAACAAATGTTGTAGTGCTATCATGTCAATCAATTAATAAGTTATTTATTTTTAGGTTACAGGCTTTCACCAAATGCTATGGGATCGATAATGAAGCGTTATTCAATTAATGGCAGAATAAAATTTGATGACTTTGTAGCATGCTGCATTCGCCTTAGGGCTTTAACAGGTAATTCACAAACTATATGTCTTGATATCAGCCTGTATTGAGCTGCATTTCTGTCAACTAATTATCTTTATTCTTAGGACATTGATTTTATCCAGTGCTTCCTAAATCTGTTATTGCATCAAACAAATTATTTTGGTCTGAGTTACAAAATTTTTAATGACAAAAATTTAGTACATCAATCATATTCAAAAAATTTTCTAGGCTTTTGAATAATTGATATTGTATAAAGAATGTTATACCATTGAAGCAATTTATTCTTGTTTCCTAGAATCAAATTAGTTACCATAGATTAAACAGTTTGAAAAGAAGCTTATTCAGGATACTATATACTTTTTAGTTTAGGTAAATCCCTTAATGTATTAGCGCACCTCATTTGGAGGAAAACCCAGTCCCCCTAAAATGAGGTCGTTAACCATCAAAGAGTGCGCTTAAAATGCTTACAAAAAATTGAGAATACGACCGATTTTGAAAATTATTTTTTTAAACAACCTTATTTTCCAAAAACTTTCAGTAAGATGAAAAAAAAATATTTGGTGTTAGCTATAGTAGCACTTTAATATAAAAGCCCTATCTTTTTTTAAATAAGTTTTGGCTGAAAATAGCTGGTATTAAAATGTTTCAAGCACATTTAGCTGTTTGATAAGGCAAAATCCTGTGCATTGACCAAGTTACTGTTGAGTATAATATGTCATGCTATGTTTTCTTTATTTTAGCACCAGCCAGACTAGTGCTACATTTTATAAAACTGGCATCACATGCCTTAATTTTATTCATTGACAGAGTAATATCATTAGCTGCTGGAAAACCAGGAATTTATTTATATCCCAACTTGTCCAAATTGAAAACTTAATTGTTTCATACTGAAAGAAACCAGTGTAAAGTCAAGGTGGCCTGAAGTATGAGCTGCTCAAACTTTGGAAAGTATTTTAGCCTTGCTAAGATCCAAAAAATTTAACAGGTAGTGTGGTTTTTAGGTTAAAAATTTTGTACTTTTTTCTGGCTCAGATCAATTCAGAAGGCGTGACACATCTCAGCAAGGATATGCAAACTTTCAATATGATGATGTAAGTTGAATTGTAGACAGAACTGCATGAAATCGGTATAGTCTTTAATTTGTAACTAGACACATTTTGATAAGTTTTAAAAACCTAATTTTGTGTCTACAGGCAGATGCAATGCATACAGTTTGATAAATTTTTAGTTTTACACCATTGAAAAAAATGAAAGATATTGATTTTTTGGACTGTAGGACGACGAAGGACTACAGTCCAAAATGTGAGTATCTTTCATTCTTTACAGTGTAAAACTTAAAAATTTATCAAAATGTTTCAGTGTATAGAAACACCTACACAGCATACAATTTTATCAGATGTAATGTATACTTACTAGAGAACTCTATGTTGAAACTTACAATCATCACTGTACATAGGTAGACCAAGGAGTTCTTTTCAAGCATCAAAGGGCCAACTCTCAAAATGTCACAAGTTATACTCACAGATCAAAACGGTTCAACCTAGTGTTGTCTAATTATTTTCTGTATGATGTGGAGGGCTTGGGATGGAAAAGTTATTGAGTGAAGGGTTTCAAGTATTATATTATAATCTGGAACATAATATTCTGTATTTTATCTTTTCTAAAATTTTGTCTTGAGCTTATGTATGGCCTACTAATTATAGTTAATTTTTTTTTTGTTTTTACAGTTTATTCAAGTTTGTATGTACTGCTGAGATCCTGCCATCAACCCTACTTGGTTTTTTGATTGTTCACATACTAAGGAAGAACTGGAACAATTATAGCAGCTTGTGCAGTCAAACTTTACACTTCCTAACATTTCATAAAAGTAGTATATAATCTTTGTAGTAACATTTATCTGATTACAAGACTGTAGATGCTGATTTCAGTTAATAATTTTTATGCACATTTGCACTTTGTAGTTTTTAGGTACTAGTACTCATTACAAGTATTAAATAATATTCCAGACAACAAATTATTGTCTACCTGTGTGCAGTTTTGGTTGGGCTTGGGGTATTTACAGCTGTTTTCATTTATATGTGAGTTTCCACAGTTTGTTTCTGGCATCGTACTTGGTTTTTAGTGGTTGTCAATCAAACCTTGTTTGACTCAGATCTCAGTGTTGGCAACTGCTTTTAAAGAAAGGCTTTTGATCGACGTCCACCAAAAACTAGTTCAGTAATCAAACTGCAGGCACGCACATGTAAATGAAAATGGCTGTAAAAGTTTGCTTAATGCCATGACCAGTAAAGGTTGTTTAATTTTTAAAAGTTAACATTATAATTATTAATAATTTATTTTTCAATTCTTCACTTGAATGGAGTTGGTTATTTGCCATGGGACATATTAATTATAAGTTTGAGAAATGGGATTCTTGCATCCGGCTCTGAGAAGGGTAATTTGTTATAGTGTTAATGGAACCGGTTGATAGCACGTTTTTATGCAAGAAGCTTGCCTTAGCATAACTAACATAGCATGTAGAAGGTTTGGTCATGTGATATGAAGTAATAAATTGATTAGCCACAGATCACTTGTCTCAAAATAGATGATCATGACTTTTGTAAAGAAGGGAAGACCCACAGCTAGAAAATGAAGACTTGAGGTTTAGTGGCCTCACTTAATTTATATAGATGAAACATATGAGGGTAACTATGCATTGTCTAACTCGTATGTTGTGGACATTTGACATAAAATGGATGAAGATGACCATTATCATGGACAGATGATGGTCATGGATGAGTGGTCAAAGTGAACGGTAGATACTAACTTTGACAAGCAGTTACAAAATTTTTCTTTGAGGGCTTTCTTTGCAAGTGAGTGAGAGGATTTTAACACAAGAAGTTAATTACTATAATTCTAATTATCATACATACTTATATTGATCTGTTAATGAAAAAGTGAAGTTGTTACAACAGTAACAAACACTTCAAAGCTCTCATCCAAGCATGCTGGGGTCATCTATTAGCAACAGTCCAGTTAAAGCATAATCACTAAACAAATAATAATGATTTATTTTATGTCGTTACACACAGAAATGGTTTCCCAATCTCCCTAGCCAGAGGCTAATAAGCAATCGATGGCACAGATTTTGGCTTGAAAGTCAATTCACTAGAGGGAGGAAAACTGGATTTCCCAGAGAAAATCCCTCGGAGTCAGATTGAGATTGACAAATCTCAACCCACCTGCATAACCCAACTCGTGTCTGTAGTGGTGGGAGGTGTGAATGATAACCATTAGGCCAACCTGATGCCCTGATAACCTTCATTCTCATCCTCCCCTACAAACCAAATCTATATCTTTCTAGAAAAATAAGTTATCCAAAAAAATTAATGTGTTACAACTCATCAAAATAGACCAGAAGTAAGAATCACATAATCACTCTACAGAAATGTCAATAGAGTGTTTCAAAGGAGGTCCAATCCAATTCAAAGGCAGACTGCCTTTAGATGGATAGAAGCAGAGTTTGGGGGATTTCCGAGGGATTCAGGTTTACCATCAAATAGAGTTTTGCACCATGCTAAATGGCCATAGAATGGCTTGTAAAAATATCTTGGCTCTATTCAACACTCTAAGCCTTCCCTTTTTCGTTACAGAACATACATTAAGAACATTTATTTTTAAATTAAATTAATTGCATTTACTGTATTGATTGACTTCTTACTTTTTCTTGTTGATATTTTCAGATTTTAATATATCTGAAAGCTCCGCAAAAAAAATTTATAGAGAAAAGGTTTTGGAATGATGATTAATAATGGTTAAACTTCTGTTCACAAGTAAAATATTATTAATTAATATTAATCAGTGACTTTGTCCATAGTTAATTAAAGGAAAAAGACTGAAGAACTTGTTTGGATTGTGGACCACATTTTTCATTTTTACAACATATAACAGAAATGGCTACATCTAGCTAAAACAGATCTATTCCAGTTAAAAAAAATATATTGCACAGTCAAGTCTTATTAATATCACAAATACAAAAACTAGTGATTTTGTAATGATTGTCAACTTTCTTATGATGGAATCATGTTTTCATCACAAGTCTTCATAATCATATACTTGGACTGTCATTTTTACTGGCCTCATTCTGACTTTGGCTTTCCCAGCGTGTAGATTGAATAGAAAGCCACGTTTTAATATATGTACATGTATTTCACACCAATCTGGTAATTATTTACAGGGCTAAGGTGATAATTGATGTTCAGTTTTCATGAACACTTCCAAACAGCAACTGCTGATGTTCCACCAAAAAACATGTAAAGTAAGTTTTTGACTTCATGTGTAATTTCAAAGCCAAATCCCTCTCCAACTACGGCATGCCATGACGCACCAAACTTCTTATCCATGGCTTCTTTGATCATCTTTGCAGCAGTCTGGGAAGCAAAATGTAACAACGTGAAATAATTAAAGCGAGACTTTTACTATCTTTCAGTTTACAAAACCGTTAGCGTAAATTAAAATTTTTGTTCTTTACCATGTTTTATTTCTCTTGTTTTTCGTGTTTTTCTACAAAACTTAAAAATTGTCAAATGCAAATGTTAAGAAATACATACAATATATTGTCAATGCAACTATCTCGAAGAACTTTTAGACAGGACAAAAGACAAAGATTAGTTTATTTAACTTCAACGTTATCTTATATCAACCTACTGGCATAGAAACACGAAACATTTCAAAACGTTATGAGCACTTCCTGGATACTTTCTACATAAATGTTTAAGGAGAATCTTGAGAAACTAACATTCCACCTAAAGTAGCATGCTACCTTAAAGAGAGAAAATCAACAAATATTTGAGGACAGCACAGCCGCACATACCTCGTTATTGTTGGCAAATTTCTCACAAGCTGTCACACAAAGTTCCATTGCTTCTGTACGCATTTCTTCATTCATATCCGAATACTGTTAATAGTGTTATTAAACGAGTGAGAAGAAAAGTAACTTCGTATAGCAATTGACAACTCGCAACGAATTTTCCTCCAATTTCTGTGAAATATGAAATGAGCTGTATACTTACTCGAATAAGAGGATAGCTGTGAAGCCTTTTATAGTCATAGCCGCCAGTATCCTGTGCCGCACCGGCTTCGGGGTTTTCTGACATGCTATTTTTGTTTTCTTTTTTCTATGAAATCTTTGAAACAGTTTTCCAAGATGGCGGACGCGAAAGTTTGGTGTTGTCCAGGAAACAACTAGCGGAAGTGATCATGCAGCCTCGTTTTCGTGATGAGTTACAATACAAAATGGCGGCTTTGTGGGTGAAGTGACTATGGCTTTAACAAACAATTTTGCGCAAAATTTGAAATGGAAGCTGCGGCTAAGTTAGATGATGAAGTTGAACCGGAAGATCATATTGTGCAAAGATGGACAGAGTAAGTTATGAATGATATTTTTTCAGATATATGAACTAAAATTTTTAAAAATGAAAACCAGGCAATTCTTAAAATAATTAAATTACAAAATTCAAAATAGCCTGTTTATCAATCTATCAAAGTTGTCCTTTGGTTGCATAAGTAAAATTATAAAAAAATGTTTATTGTTTTCTTTCTTTTTGATTTACAACAATTTTGAGCGCAATCATGATACTCTTAATTCACTCCTTTTGATTTATAAATTTTATATTATTTAGATAAAAACATAAGGGTAAATTTTAACTTGCTTCTGTTAGTAAACTATTAATTAATATATAATTATTATATAATTTAGTTAATTATATCACATATTAGTTAAAATTCTACAATTTTGTTTGTATCAGAGAGCAGTTGCAGCTGAGGAAAAAGTTAATCACATCAACAAATGTTGATTGGATAAACAGCTCAGACAAATGTGCGAACTTCGACAAGCTGAAACTTATTGGAGGAGTAGACATTTCATTTAAAAAGGGAGATGAAACTCATGCTTGTGCATGCCTTGTTGTTGTTACCTTCCCAGATTTAGAGGTATACTAACTTGATCAAGTAGATTTTGTTGCTGTTATGTACATTCACAATTTTTTTCGCTAAGTAAAAATTCAGGCATCAATTCAGTATCCAAACTATAGCTCACGGTTTGGAACACACTTAAATTGTGAACAATTTATCACTATTTTATTAGTGATGAACAAAAGAACACAGTTTGTTTAATTAACTTATTTGATAATTAGGCTAGACTTTAGAATACCCCGACACTGCCTTAATGACATGATAATTTATTCTGCGCATTCCTCATTCTATAAAAGTAAATGTGCAGAATTATATTAACGACAGTGTCAGGGTATTCTAAAGTTGCTCCAGTGTAGTTTCAAGTTTTATTTGTGCAAATATAAACAATTTTTGGTGTAAAAATACTTTAATTCAGACAACACACTGAATTAGAGAGAGATTAGGAAAATGTTTTATTCACTTTTTGTTAAACTTCTCTTCAATTAAAACTCTAAAGCTAGCAGTGACCAGGAAAGATAATATTACATAAGTTCCAAATTTAACCAAACCACCTCAGCCAGAAACCTCCCATACTCTACCATCTTCTTGAGCCTCTAATTCCTCTCAAGCTTCCTCCCATTTTATTTTCTTTGCCAAATATAAGTACTGAGGAAAATCACCCTTTTTTGTCATATAGGGTTGAAGTTTCATGATTCTAAATTAACCATTTGACTCACAACACCTAATAGTAATTATATTTAGAGTAACTTCAGCATAACTTCTGGATTAAAACATGCACAATTAAAATTTTTTTTTCACTTTAAATTAAGGTCTATAATATTATTTTAGTAACGTTACTGTTTTCTATTTTGTAGGTAATTTACCAAGATTTGGAAATGGTGCACTTGACAGCACCATATATTTCGGAATTTTTAGCTTTCAGAGAAGTTGATTTCCTTGATGAATTGATACACAAGTTGAAAGAGAAAACACCACACAATGTTCCTCAGGTAAAATATTTTCAAGCACTTGGTCTTTTAAGGTGCATATAAATTAAAATTTTTTTGGCTAGTTTGAAACACCCTGATTCTGAAATACATAATGAAAAATAAGTACTAGATAGTTTGGAAATCCATTTTTTACCTCTCAAAATTGTTAAAAAGCCCTAAATGATGTCTCTGGAGACTGGTGACAGATTGGAGTCTGATGATGTAGCCAGTGATTCCAAAGTGGCATTGTTTTGTCTCTTTCTTCACTTCCTTGGATCTTGCAGTCATTTCAATGAAAGAAAGTCAGACATTTTGGCCCCTGGTTGAGAAATAATTTTCATCGCTTATCTTTTTCTTCTTGTTTCTCATAACAGTAAAACATTTGGAATCACTGGCCACTGAGGTCATAGTCGGTAAGTAACAAGCTTTTAGCCAATGGAAAATGGAGACACAACAAAGCACAGATTTTGAACTTTCAAACCTTTGAAAATAATACATAAAAGAGTTTTTGCTTGACATTTAAAATCAGATATTTTAGATAATAAGAACAGATAAGGCAATTTATCAAAAAAAAAATTTATTACATAATTTATGCACTTTAATGCATAAATTTCTAGCCAAGTGCTTGCTTATACTGTGGGGGGAGAGGATGATGTCCACCATGAGAATTACATTATATGTCTTTAGGTTAAGAGAACAAAGACAGTGAGAGTGATGTTTCTCTGAATTTTAGCTCTTATACTGTTGATAAAATAATGTTAAGAATTTTTAGTTTAAGCACTGAGAAGTGTAGATCTATACCTATACTAAACATAAATGTATGTATAAAAAAAAGGTTCAAAATGTAACACTGTGCACTTGTACTCTTTTTATAGCAACTATATGAGATAGATACTTTCTTTGAGTATGTTGAGCATTTTTTTGTACATAAACAAGGATTTGACCATCCCTTGCACATGAATATGTTTAACATCTGATTGATATAATATAATATAATTTTAGTATAACACATAAGCTCACTGACAGATAACATTAGAACAGCATTGCCTTAGAACAATGCTCTAGGATAATTTCAACACAGTTTCTTTCCATAAGTCTTTGAAGTACTTCAGAAGTCAGCTCTTTGAGCTACATATCCAGAAAATTGTTTTGTGAAAATATACATTTACTTCTGCTGTACACCAGTAAACCTTGGTGGTACTAGTATAACCACAAATTTTGTACATAGGGATATTGACAAAATATTGTTATAATTTCTTTTGATTTTAACAACAAAAATTTTGTCAGAATTTACAATATATTTAAAACAATAGTTTCAAATATGTTGATTGGTATACAGTTTTATAAAGCAGGTTTTAATTGCGACAGGGATAACTTTATAGGTGATTATTGTTGATGGAAATGGAATGCTACATCCTAGAGGTATGTAAGTTGTAAAGCCTCCATTTATTATATACTTGATCAATAATAATTACTAAGATGTACAGTATATATGCGTTATTGAACAAGTGTGAGGTCAAGATGGCTGGATATTGGCCAAGTTCTTTTTTATGCTTTATTATGGACCGAGACAAAGTCGAGGTTCATGAAAATGCAAAAAAAGAACGAAGCCAATATCCAGCTATCTTGACCGAACAAGCTTGTTCAATAAAGGATTTATTTTATGGCCAAAGAATTTCACTTTACTACCGAAAATCCCAAGCGGGCAAGATGGGCTTATCGTGCCCACTCATGTAACCAATCAGAACACAGAATTCGCTTCATCTTGCCCGCTCAGCGAGCCATATTAGAGTAAGAATAATACTACAACTACAAAAGTTTATTATTGTTTCAAAATTAATTAATTTTGTTTCTTTTACTGGCATGCATTAATTTCATAAGTGTAAAGTAAAAAAAAATAAATGAACCAATGATAAATTCAAAACAAGTTGAGAATTGGATTTATTATATGGCATGACTACATATTAAATAATATGAAAACTTGTATTAAAAAATGTTTATTTATATTTAAAATTTGGTACTGACAACCAAATGAATTATTTCAACTGCTTTTTTTAGCCTTATTCTTCAGAGTGTACATAGTTAAATATTAGCCTTCATAAATGATGTAAATACTTAATTTTAGAAGATAATAATATAATTATAGGATGACTTGGTGCATCGATATCATTCCCAAGTTGGTGTTAGGCAGGGCAGCCAACCAGTAAAAATTTGCTCCAAACTATAATGGCTAATGTTTACAATACTTGTATAGAGATCGGCAGTACCAGTGCTGCTGTCAGTGTTAGCCTCATGCAGCCTACTCCTTAACATGGAAAATAGACTGCACGTAAATCAAAATAAGGATTTGGTTGATTGATTGATTCTGTAAATATAGCAAACAAATTGTAAAATGTTTTTAATAAGAAAAAACCTGAAATTACGTCTCCCTCAGGGTTTGGTATTGCTTGTCATCTTGGAGTCTTAACTGACATTCCAACAATAGGAGTTGCTAAGACACTTTTTCATGTGGATGGAATTGAAAAATCTCCTGACTTCATTAAAGAGGTAAGAACACCTGGCACATCATCATGGTGGCAGAGGGGTTGGCACAGTGGTAAGATATCTGTCTCCCAACCCTAAGGTCCCGGGTTCAATCCCCGGCCTGGTCGTGGGTTGAACATTTGGTTTGCCTTCTCTCCTGCTAAAGCTCACTCAGCTTTCCAACCTTCCAAGGTAGGTAAATGAGTACAAGCATATGTGGACAGCATTAAAGCGGCTGCCAGAGGCGCCTATATGTGCTTTTGGTCAAACGGCTTTTTGGAGTAAACTGATTATTGTAATGCGCCTTTGAGCATATCCATATGGAAAAGGCACAATAAAAATGTATCACTTTAATACTTTTACATTATCATGGCTTGTCAGTTATTACCCTAAAAATATAAATTTGAGCCAAATCATTTGAATGTAAAGCTTATTGTTGAATCATGAATGTCAGTGCTTAAACCTGTTTCTGTTGTTGAAAACTCTTGAAACTATCAATATCTATACAGAATCTACCCTTCAAAATGAAAGCATGGTTAATTTAGTACTCAACTGCTTCAAAGTTTGATTGTGTCTTTTTACAAAACTTTTTTTTAACTCGCAGATAAAGAATTCTTTGAAAAAGGGTGGTGATGTGTTTCCATTGATAGGCAAGTCTGGAGAGCTGTGGGGAAAGGTGAGGTATACATAAGACAAAGCACCAAGAGGATTCAGATCTCTAGTTTACTCAGAAGCAGATGTTCAATCTGCAAGGAACTAGTTCAATACTCAGTGAGCAGAAAAGAGCAACATAGAATTCTGTTCTTATCTGGCTTGATGGTTCAGTCCAATGGCAGTTCAAAAATGCAGCTACTACTTAGAGGAAATTAATTTTAGTTTTTATGCCAGGCATTTACACTGAGCAGCAAGGATTCAATTTATATCTTTACAAGTCCCTGACAAACAGGGCTAGAAATTAACGGTCGCCCGACCGCCAGTGACGACAAATAATTGCTCAGGGCGACAGACATTTTTGTACATATTGCCCCATTTGGCGACCAAGAAAAACTCCCGAAAATAATTGATTTCAACAATAAAGTTAAACTATGGATTTTGAGAATGTGTTTTGTGTATTTTTTCTTTTTTACCGCCTTTCATTTTCAAGAATTCTTCTCAAAATAATCTTTCTAAGGCCCTATAATGGCTTCGTTTGCAATTAGCTAGGCCTTGCCCAAATTGTTCAGGTGGGACTCCAATGGCACACAGCAGTTGTTGTTACTACTAAGTCTATACTATAACTGCTCCCCGCTAGATAGTTCCCTTTGGTCTCTGCACACACAAACGATGCTAATCAACCTGTTGTCATTTTCTTAATCAGCATTTGCGCATACCCTTACAATGACATAATGTAGGAGATGAATGAGGACGTGCCCAAACTTGAAACTTTTTATAATTGCGCGATTTTCATTCACATGTGGAAAAAGGCCGAAATATTCATTTAGGTTAGACAATCCACCTGTCAGGCTGACAGGCCACCTGTCGTGATTAGCCCTTATGGTTATATACAGGTGGCCTACACTCTTCAACCTGTTAATTAATTTTTTTT
>JAOEHV020027685.1:0-18037 GCA_025447995.2 Isaurus tuberculatus | reverse complement strand
CCGCCCCCCCCCCCCCCCAATAAAACATGAACGGTCCCTAATATGTAGCTTGGTTAGTAACAGCGCCGCACCGGTTTCGCAGGGGTCACAGTTTGAATCCCGTAGAAGCCTAAATATTTTTTCACGTTTCTATATCCAATTTGCTTGTATTGCGCACAACATCGCTGCAAAAATATCAAAAGCGCTGTCTGACCGAAGTAAGAAGTTGATGTAATGAACATACTTGTGTTCTTCTTGCCAAAAGCTCCAAGTAATCTATATCACCCTGATCAATAATCTGTTGAAGAAAGTGAGATTATTTCAAAAGACAAGCATGAAAACTCAAACCAACTAACAGTTCTTTCTTACTTTTCACGTTTTTTGACGTTCTGTCTTAGGTAGCATGGAAAGAAATGTAAGAAGATCGTTTGGTAGCAAAACGAGATTTGGAAACGTCTCATAAAATGAAATTGAATAGTTGTCTAGCAGGTCTACACAAAACAAGGGTTGACCAACGTTATTAAGATTTAGGACGATAAGGCTCAATCGCAGATCAGGTAAATATGAGCTTTTTCAAGTATTTCCAGATTATCTCATTTAATGAAATTATGAAAACAGTCAAAATTCTTCATTAGTCGGTCCGCTGATAAAAATAAATCTAAAGTATCGGATTTATATCTTTTTAGACATAAACGCAAACCTTGTTGGAGGTTTTTAAACTTATCCTTGATTGTGTTGGAAAAGATTCGTTTAAAAGTAGCCTAACCCTAAAAAACACACGCCTCGTTTTCCATATGAACTGAACCATCAGTAATGAATCATATTAATTTATTTATTTACTTATTTCTTTATTTATGAAGATTCTAGATAGCAACACATGGGAGAAACAACAATAGGACACGGGGTCCCTTACAAAGGTTACAACTCCTACAAGGAGTCGATTTTTGCTGAGGGAGGAAAACCGGAGTACCCGGAGAAAAACCCTCGGAGTCAGATTGAGATCGACAAATCTCAGCTCACGTGCGGAGCCCGGGAGTCGAACCCGGGTCGTAGAGGTGAGAGGCGCGAGTGATAACCGCTAGCCAACCTGACTCCCCCTATCTACGAATACAAACCAACATCGAAGACATGTTTTAACAGATATCTTACCTTTACAGAGTTATAAACAAGATAAGAACTCAAAAGTGTAGCGACAGCAAAGATACGCGCATCGTAAGATTCCGACACATTTGTAGCAGCAAAACCTAAAAAAGGTGAGAGTAGAACTGAGCTTTACGGAAGCGGATTACTTCGGTATGGACGTTGATGATGTATAAACGTTTCGTTGTAACAGCTTCTGGGAATAAATAGTTACATAGAACCACATTTAGCTCCAAAAGTTTGGATATTAAATAAACAAGCACTGATGTGGAGTTAGAGTTAAATTTATTTCTGTCTTTAGCCGTTCTATGTAGGTAAGAAGTTAAACTGCACCACTGAGTTGTCTTTCTCTTGCAATGGAACTTGTATAGCACCCTATAAGTACCCTGGTCAGGGTCACGGTGAAGCTGTTGATAGCAGTAAAGATTTCATGGAAGGCTGGAGCGATGCAATTCTTCAGATGGACGAAGAAATATGGCAGAGATAAATCGCCTAGTTAGCAGATACTGCTTTCACTATTTTACCCCTGACTACTTTTCATACAGGCTGATGCAACTGGAGATTCGCGGTCGTTTAGCCCAAATGAACTTACAGTTTGATGACGATGATGATTATGATGATGATGCCAGAAGCTGAAACCCGAGGATTACGTTAGTATGACTTTAAGACCTCATTTTACCCTACATAATTTATTTTTATCTTAAAATCTTACCTTCGGTATCAAGGAAAATAAGTGAAACTTCTTCTCCGCTTGGTAGGACTGTTTTCTTAGGCTGAAATTGTTGATAGAATTATATAAGAAGTTAAGGCTCGTTTAAACCTGTATTTCAAACAGCTTAAAGTTAAAAACGTTATGATTATCGTTATTAGTAGTATAAGAACTAGTGGAAGCAGCTTTGAGCGATACTCTGACAAAGGGTTCCTTATATACTTCACTTTTAATTAGTTATATTACATTATAGTTCGTTGTATAAACCCATGCACTAAAGTACCAATAGTTTTAGTGAAAACTGTCATGAGTATAAAAAAGCCATAATTTAGCATTTAACTACTATGTGAAGAAAGGCCTCATTATTCGGAAGATAATTACATCCACAACTGTGCCATAACCTAACAAATATTGTTGCCCACAAAGGTAAATTAGGTCGAACAGTCTGTGGAGGAGTAACTGTAGTGATCGACAATGTATCTTTTTGTAAATGAAAACTACATTTCAAGACATTCCCAAACTGTTCATTTTTCGTTGATGCAACCGAACCGAATCGCTACCGCTTGTTTGCATAAAACTAGCAATATCTGCAATAAGTCATTTGTCACAAAGCAAAACTCTAAACTAAACATTCAAATAAGTTTTTTAACTTCACCTTGCGCGTTGAATTTAAGTGTTTTCAGTTGGCAATCTCGTTCAATATTTTACAGTTATTTTGTTGATGTTTCATTTAAAATATAACCATCACTCACTGCACTGCTGAGTATACCCTACCTTTCCCCACATCCAGATTCCCATAGTTTGTGGTCTCACGAAGGGTCCAACTCCAAACCCTGATTGTTTACCCATCATCTGGTTGAGTAAGAACGATTTACCTGAATGAAACTTGCCAACGACGGCGATTGTTGCAACAGAACCTATCAAATTCAAAGTAGAAATAAAGGACAAAAAACATTCAAATATAAGGTTTGAAAATTATCGGAAAAGGAAACTTTTTTTCCCTTTTGTGCTATGTCCTTGTAGTAACTGGGAGCCATTGATCATGAGAGAGAAGTTTCATTTAAGAGAAATTTGCAGTGCAGTTGCAGATTACTAGTTGCAGGCAAGTGAATAGAAGAATAACTCTCAAGTCGTGTTTTCGATTTGAAGGAACTTCCAAAGCTAACCTATATCTTAGCTCATGTTTAATTTGGCCTCTAGAAATGTAGCTAAAAAAATGGCCGAACTGAGTTCTTGTATAATTTTACAACTCTTTTACAGTTCTAGTTATCCATATGGAGCAGGCGCTTATCTCCGGTTTCGTGGTGTTAGAGGAATGAAAATTGTTGACTCCCCCTGGATAGAACACCTATCCACCCCGTTAGCTCCAAAAAGACCCAAAAGATGTTGGTTCTCTATTTATACCAACCTCGTAAAAATGAAAGCTGAGTCAGTTTGGATGAAAAAAAAGTCTCATAAAAGTTCAATTCGCGATAGAGCTGGTATCGAACCCCAGACTTGGAAGACCGAGATCTTAGCAATTACGCTGTATTTTTACTTTCCATTCAAAGTAATTTTACCATTAGGTAATTTTACGGTGCAGTGAAGTAAATTTACCTTGTGATGTTTAAAACTACATGCCTTGTTACAAGTAAATTTACTATGTATCTGTGATGATACACTCGTGCAGGTAAAATTACCCACCTCGAAAAGACCTCAAAAACTCTTGGTAAATTTATCGTCAAGATCATTGAATTCAGTTACATTCTCAGATTTAGAGTGAAATGCGCCAATCAAGCTGGCATATTAGAAACAGGTAATTTTGGTTGACGTACTTTCTTTGGTTTCATAGTCGGGCCCCTTCATCCTCTCCGCGTCCCCTTTAACCCTTCCCTTAACACATCCTTGCATCAATTTTTAAGAAAACCAGCTTTTTCCTTAAGGCATCCTCTAGCCAAGACCTTGATGAACTAACTTGATTGCTATTAAACGTAAATTGTGATCATTAGTGGGTTGAGAAATGTGATTGGCTGGAAGATTAGATTGCGTAGAAGTCAGGAAAGAAAAAGGAAGAAGTATAAAGAAAATTATTTTCTGATGTTTTACAAGTACTGAGGTTACCTTGGATGTTCTGTAGTAATTTAATGTTCTCCTCTATCACCACCAGCTGCCTGTGAGTATTTGGGTCAGGGCGCACTAATTGCACGGGACTGTCAGGTAACTCCTCAGAATGTCGCATAGTTATGGAAGTATGGGTTACCATTGTTTCCTGCTCAATATCTCTTCTCAAGTTTTCATCAGTCTGCAAATTACTGTCACCTGTATGTATATGTTCGTTACAATATTTTTGTCTGTACTTTTATTTCTATAAGTTCTGTATAACATTTGAAAAACGTCTCGCAACTGACAGTAACCATTTACAATTTACTGACTGCTTTTATCATTCATTTGTAAATTATTGTTTTATCTTCCCTAATTTGAATTTTTCTTATTTCTTTCCTTTTTTAATTTCATGGAATTAACGTCCATCTGGAAGAAACTGTTCCTGACGTATTGTAAACAACGGAGTTACGTCCAGCTATAGTAGTAAGACATTTTTTGAATTCCAGTGAAGATACGGGCTAAAGGCAAAGGCTAATCTTTCGAAATCAGAAATAAGATTTAAACTTTGTACATGTTTGTATAGGTCTATCATGCATGTCGGTGCAATATTCAGAAAAAAAATTTTACCCAGTAAAATATCTAGAAAAATAAAAAAAAACTTGAAAGTTTTCAAAAAAATCAAGTACTGAAGTAGTAATTTGAAACGAATTTTTTAGGATCGCCGCCGTAGCTCTAGTTACGTTTATAACGTTTAGAGCATTTAAGCCCTTTTTAAAAGCAACAGAAAATCACGCCGTTTAATTTTATCAAAGTGCTGTCAAGCAATATTTCTAAAGTTCATTTAGTTAAAAGTAAGAGTACATCCAAAATAAAATAAAATTTAAAAAATTCTGTAAACAGGATAAATGTCAAAACATTACGACCGACCTTTACCTCCAGTGTGTCCTTGAATGCCAATCGCTCCAATAAATAAGGCAGAGATAATAAGAACCAGTAAAACATATTTGCTATCAAGAAACGATACATCAAGCATTCCTTTGTTTTTTCTTTGTAAAAGACGCATTTTGATATGGGTTGTTTCAAGAACTTTCGGTGTGTAAAAGAGCTTCAAAGTTTCGCTCCATTTCCTTAGACGACTGCTGATTGGCTGATAGGCTGAGATTATTTACCAATCAAATCGTCCAGCAGAGCAATTTCAGACCCAGGTCAACGCGGTTTAATTTTCACTCAAAATGGCGGACGAAGGTTCGTCACCAAAACTTGATGCAGTAGCCGATGTTGATATCGATCCAAATGGCCGATTTAAATACATTCTCATAAAAATTACGGACGAGGTTAATAAGATCTCAAAGCACATCGTTAGAGGTTATGATTGGGCAGAATATCACGGTAAGTGGCCAACTGATAGCATAAGACAGGTTGAACTTTTTTTTAAAAAAAACTTACACTTAGTGAGTGTGTCGATTGTCATAACAGAATTTTAGTGTTGTGAGGTAGCCAAGAACGCGAAGGTGAAACCGTGTGCAGGCGCTAATTTTTCTCGCAAGCTTTGCGGATTTCAAGTGCGATATGGGCCATCAGCTTTGTTGTTAATTTATATTAATACAATTATACAAACATTTAAGTTGAATATTTCAACAATGTCATGAACATGGTATGTGGAGTTTCGAAAAAATATATCTTCTGACATTTTTGAAAATTTACCAACTAGACTAATTTATGAAATTAAAAATTATATACCAATATTTATATAATTTCTCTGCTCATGAATTACTTTGATGTTTAGCTCGCCTGTTAATGATTTACTCACCTGTTGTAAGTCTCGCTACTAAACCGACCATTACCGTTAGTGGCGTTAAAACTAGCGGTAGTTATTATACAACTATATTTGATATACGATTAAAGGTTTAATCATTTATTAATTGCATCGATTATCAGCACATTAGTGATGCTGATATGTCAATAAATTAATGATTTTTAGCAGCTGCAGGTAAAACAAAAATTGTTCATGCCATTTATTATGGCTGCTTCAAGAGGCAAGACTATAAACAGGACAGCAATGTCTTGAGTACAATTGTTTATAAAGTTTTCCATGTCTTTATTTATTTTAAGTATTTTTATGTTATACATTTTATTACATATTAAAAATTGACTTTTTTCTTTGCAGCTGACGTGTTTGACAATGTTTATCCTGGTATTGAAGCATTGGGTATTGAAGCAATCTGTGTTGGTGGTGGAAGAATTTTACATAAGAAAGATGAAAAATCGTTGCTGGTGTATGGCTACTCAATGGTATATACAAAAAAAAGTATTTTCCTGCAATCAATGGTCATATAAATCTTTTTATCACATTTTTAGAATCAGAAAATATATTGATAAAAATGATCAGCCTTCATTGAGAAGTAATCAGATTTTGTTGCAAGTCAGCTCCATAGGCTGCATTTTACATTGAAGCATTAATCTTTAAAGTTTAATGCAGCATTTCCATATTCCACTTGAGAGGTTCATGAAGTTAAGATGAAAGCAGAAGATCTTATATTCATTTTAAGTTATTTGGAGCTACAGTTCCATGAAAATATATCTTTTCCTGCTTTGAGACCTATTAGAACTTTCAGAACCAGTTTTTTCAATGCAATTTTTTCCTTTTACTTAGTTATGATAAAAGTTAAAGAATATCCTGCTTGTTTCTTCCTCATTATATAATCCTGTTGAAATGGATGTATTTCAAAAGCCGACCAGGAGGATGAGGAGGAGGCTTTAGATATTAAAAATATTGCATAATTATGACTAAAGGTCATAGTCCACATTTGTAAGCCTGGTAAATATAAAAGTATTAATATAATTTAATATAATGGTATTCTTTCTACCTTTTCTAGGGCTTTGGTAGAGCAGATCATTCCATCGCAGTAGAGAAGTTAAAAAAGGCTTATCCAGATTACAAAAGTATCACATTCTCAAATGAAGGGTACTAACAGTTGTCAGCAGATTGAGTTGTTTTACATGATTCTGCTGGACAGACAAAGATGCAAGAGAAAAACAGGATACTTGATCAATGTTTCAGCATTAACCATGAGGGCCTGGAGGAACTTTTACTGCTTGGGCTTTTGTTTAAGTGGTGGCTAGGTTGGCATTTGAGCTGGAGAACTCTTTTCTTCCCAGTTAGTGAGCTATGCTTTGAAATGGCTTTTAAGTGTCATCCAGAGAATATCAAATCAACTTTAAAAACTTGCTTTTTAAACTTGTATAAACTCAGGGGTCCAGTTACCTAAAATACTTGAGTCCCAATATATCAGGGGTGTGTGTAGAGAAGAAATTCAATATTGGAAAGTATTCAGTATACATATATCAATTAGAAAATAGTCATTTCGCTTAGACCTCAAGGAGAATTGGACTATGAGACAGCAATCAATTAGCCCTAAAGACAGTTGGCTGGTACAATTTTTCTTATAAATTTTAGTACCCACTGCTTGATTAAATAAAGGAAACTACTCATGGTTAGCACTGTAATTTGGACCCTTGACTTCATAGGCTATTAAGACAGTAAAGTAACTTGAATGCAAGATTTCTGATAACTTATGTTTCTTTTGTATTCCTTATTTCTCAGAGGCAATTTAAATAATTTATTAAATGTGACTACACAGATAATAAGCTTTCTGTCAAAAAAATTTTCAGTGAATTAATGATGAGGTTAAAAAACTTGAGCCATTGATTCAGGGATAAAATGACAAAAAATAACAAACTGTAAAATTAACACAATTCAATAAAAATTTCCTTTCTTTCAAACTTTAAACCAACTGGTACAATTTTAGAGATTTAAACTGTCTGCTAGAATGTCTATGAATTTTCTGTTATCGAAAAGTAATAAAAGAGGTTTTTATGTTGAATTTGTTTGAGTTTATCTTTCATCAGCACTAAGACGCAAAAGTTGAAAGTTATAGATAACAGACTGAAGTGTCTCGTATATTTTTTTCTTTCTTCTAACTTTTCGTTTCACACGTTCCAAAACAAACTTCTTTTTGGTATGGTTTGCAAACAAGAGGCGCCTGACAAGGACAAAATCCGATGTCGCCACCCTGAGGACAAAATAAAAAGCAGTTTAATATGTATGTTATTATAGATAGCATATGGGCGCTATTCGTAAGTACTTCAAGTCACTAATATGGGCACTAAGGCCACGTCGGTAGGGGGCGATACTTCTTAAATCTACCATAGATAACAGAGAGCTTGACTGTTAGCAGCCATGGACAGGTAGTTCGTTGAACTAAAAACTAGGGCTTACCCTGAACTGACTGGCTTATTCGGTATTTTTGAAACGTCAAGATTTAGTAGATCTCGTAAGAATAGCATAGCGAACAAACAGGGTTGGTTCCAACTCAAGATAATGAAGGACAAAAAAGCGTAATACTTGTGGGATGCAACTTAAAGCGTTTGGCACTAGCTCTCATGCTCTCTCTGTGTTTGTGTACGTCAAAAAAACAGCATCTATCAGTATATTTTTCATTTACAATAAAAATTCGCTTTTCAATTTCAACATAATGCGACCAAAGCAATACGAAAACTTGCTAAGAAAAAGAGTGAAAACCTAGCATTCTCCGGGAAGAAAATAAAGACCGACATCGAACGAAGACAGTAAAAAAAAGTAGAAAATATTTGAATTTCGCGCCTTTTACAGAAAATTATCCAATGGGAAGCAACGTTGAACTTTTGGTTTACTTTGCCGGCACCTTGCTGTACTTGCTTTCCTTCTTACTTATTACTGGATTATTTTTTTTTGCGGGCTTGCTTATGTCAACCTTTTTTTTAACTTACATTAATCCAGCAGAGTTCTTTTTCGTTGGGTATTTTGTTACAGTACCCGGTCTTCATCTGGTCTGCAATCATGCAGCACTCTCCGGGATTGCACATGCTGTCATTAGAACACCATAGCACTTCTTTACAGGCTCCGGTCGAACACTGCTGATTCCTTGGACAGTCGGCATCATTTTGACACTGGGGATAAAATCAAACCGAGAGCAATCGTTATGTTGATCATGGTTGATCATCCTCAACGACAGCCAGCTATTTAAACATATTTTATTAGTCTAATGGTAATGGAAAAACTAGTATTGACTGAAAAACTCTAAGGAACACGAAATATTTTACGCGACTTAAGGTAAGGAATACTTTAAGTTTCCAAAAGATTACAGAACATCAAACTTTTTACAGGAAGAAGTGCTAAATAAAACCATTCAGTATAACGTATGTACTAGTTTGTTCTTCTGGTTTACTCTCAATTTCATGCGAGTATAAAATGAAAAGCGATAACAAAGTTAGACGACAGAAATGGTAAACAAGCTGAGAATATTTGACCCACATGGAGCAAAGAAATCAGATACAAGTGGCACTTCTACTGATCCGTTAAATGGTTTATATCGTGTTAAGCGGATGAGTCTTTGACTCCTGGATGGGACATAATTCCTTGCAGGGTATTTCAAAGCAGATGCTGGTACTTTACCAACCTCGTATAAAGGATGGGAATCAGAGTTAACTTTGTCCGAGAAAACTAAAAATAACACAAACATGCAATAAAATCTTTGTAAAATTTTGGATCGAAACGAGAACCCTTAGATATTACCAACCGTGCCGCTCACACTACCCAGAGAACGGTCAACTTACCTTAAAGTGAGGAAAAGTTATGGTAACTGCTGGAAATAGTACAGTTAGCACCACGAAGAATGTAATGGTCGAATGCATAATTCTACGTGTCTCGGGCTGTCCTTCACTGCCCTATTCTTATACAGAATGAGAATATATAATCCAATTATAAGGGTTTAATTACTGCAAAAATTAAAGACAGATTCAGTTTGTTTGCAATTGCTAGTCCGGAATTCTTGATAATATTTCGCGTTGTTCGGTGAAATGCCGAATAGAAAGCCAATTGAATAAAGTGACAATTGAATAGGGAACTGAGCAAAGAAGCTGAACGAAAATCATTTTTAATGGATTTAGCTAACGTACACGATTTTGATATTGTAATTATTTTGTTAACAAATTTGTACTTTTTCACTTAAATCCTAAGCAAAAATACAAACAAAAATAAATTGATTCAACCAGAAATCAAGCTTGCATCTCTCCAAATTAATCTGTGATTAAATTTCTTTTTCTCGAAGCTCATATAAAAAGATAAAGCGTAAGTATTGGAGCTCATATAACTCAAAGTAAAAACTTCCTTTTGAGTTTTTACTTGAACATTTCAGTATCTTACCAAAAAAAGACAAACTACTTGTTAATAGATATTTTCGAAGAAAGCGCAGTAACCCAGAGATACTGTCATGTGCAGTATAGTGTTTAAATTATAGCCGGGTTTCAAAAGAAAGGGCTAGTTGTCGATACAACATTAATTTATAAATGGCTCTGTTAATTTATATGAATTCGTTTAGTAATCAAATAGTTTATATAGTTATGTAGTTTTGGAAAACATTCAAACATTCTTTTGTACATATATTGCGCCTTTTTCGAATCATCTTTCACGTATCCCAAATATAATTAAATTTCAAACTAATCGGATCTTGTAACAAAGAAGTGCTTCGCAATTTTTTCAGAGAAACGAACCGCTCTTGAGCACTACAGCAGTGTCTTTCCTATATTTTGCCTTTTTTAAATCTACATATTCCAATAGTTTTATTCTACGTGATATTGTTATTTAACAATTATCCTCTTTAGTCGAGGTGAATAGCGGCAGATCCAGAAGTATTCCTAGAGATACGAAGCATCAGGGTATATATTCTAATATCCACCGTTTTCATCAAGCTAAGGTTCCCACACAAAATATTAACTAAAAGTGACAACGTAATGCTTGTGGGATGTGGCTTGAACAATAATTACAAGTTAGGAAGTACCTACGTACTAATGTCAGAACTTGAAGCCACTAATATGGGCACTAAAGCCACGTTGGGAGCGGGCATTACCCCTTAAAGGGAAACCAAAGCCTGTCAAAACTTCAAAAACAGGAGGAAAACATTTCGATATAAAACATCCTAAAAAAGTAAGAGCATTACTATATCAGACGATATATCTGCTAAGCCAGTTTGCCAGTCCTCTGGTGTGAAAAGGGCCAGTGTTATTAAATTAATAATTAATAAATTATTAATTAATACTAAATATTAAGACGGGTTAGTTAAGTTCCGATTTGAAAAGCTGCTTTTTTTACTTCAATGTTTTGCTACAATAAGCAACTGCCGATCCATCAGTTTTGATAAAAAGTTTTTATCTACCGAAATAGGAACTTGCTCATCACATTTCTTAGATTGAAAAATCATACGCCTTAGTTTGCTCCTTTTTTTCTCATTTTTCAAAGGATTTGAACCTCGATGTCTTTACCGATCTCTTTTAGTAAAAACCTTTTGCGTACACTTATTAGCACTTTATTTTTAAGCAGTTACGTTTTATTATATTTTTACAACGGCGTTGTTTTAGTTTTAATTGAGCCAAGAATACTCATTTCTAAGTATTCCTTATGTAAGCCTTAGCTTGACAAGCTGCTATCGCAACTGTGCTATGAATACCAATAGCCACAGGTGTAATGCGCATTTCAATATTTTTTACTGCGCACGTCTTGCTGTGTTTTCAAGAACAGCAGTTTTGGGGCTCTCCAAAGAATTAGCCAATCGCGCGTATGACTGTAAATATTTTGTTCAATTCATACATGTTTTCCGTTCCAACACAGTGAAAGGTATGGAATAAAGGAGGAAAAGTGAAGGGAATGGGGGAGGGAAGGGGGGGAGGGTAATGGGGATCTATTCAATTCAACCTTAAGCAGGCATGACTAAAAGGTTCTGGTATATGATTTCATTAATGCTATTTCATTTGTACGTGGGAAAGGCTACAGAAAATTCTTATATAAAGAACTCTTGAATCCAAATTATATGACAAATAACGTCCTCTTTAGCAGACTAGTTCAAATTTTCATCTATTTATAGCAAGAATTTGGTGTGTACATTGTTTCAGGTCTTTGCAGCCTGGCTTTTCCCATAACGGCGAGGGTCTGTATAAGTGCGGCTAAAGAACTGGGCTGGATGGTCATGTTCACAGAACACCTGGCCGTTAACGTAGTGAAACCTGTCGCCCGTCACCAAGGGACTGTTACAGGTGGCACAGGTGAAGCAAGACACGTGATAGACTTTGTCTGATACTCTTAGAACCAGTTCTGTGGCGGGGATGAGTTTCGCACACACTGCGCATGTCCCGCTTGCCCCATACAACCTATGCAGAAAAAAAGCAACCGAATGAGATGAAAGTTACACTTGCCTGCGCAAGTTTGCTTAATTTTTGGAAAGTGAAGTACCAGCTTTATTGGCACGATGTAAAATGCTAACATATTGCCAAAACACTCTTTTGTTTTACAATATTATTATACAGGACTCATTTACACAATCGATCTAGTTAAAATTACAATAAATAACAAATCATAATCAAATAAAAAAGAAAATCACAAAGGACTTTAAAATTTTTAACAGTAACAATAAAAAAAACTAGCAGACGGTTCAGAACTGCTTAACAAAACAACACGTATTTCATTTAATTTAAGACTGAAGTGAAGATTTTCGTCTTAGAAAACATTTGATAATGAGGGTTGAAGTGTAGATTATTGCAAAACGATTAAGAGTGGTTGATATGGTGGACCAGCGTCTGCGAGGAGTAGATTTGACATAAGGAAGGCAGTGTGGGTTATAGTTTTAGAGGCGCTGGATTAATATCTAAATGATCCGGTTTTAAATCCTTCCCTGACCACTAAATAAGTTTATCCTCGGCGATCCCAGGTTTAAATTCAACGCAATTACTGCTTATACATCGGAGTTTAAACTCTAGTTGACGATTGTAGCAAAGGACTAAGATATGATAAAAGTCAACACGTCGTATAACATATTGAAGAAAATACTATATTTCGAAGAAATAACCTGAAGAAATATAGTATTTTCTTCAAATTTTGTACGTCATGTTGACTTTTTATTAATCTTAATAATAATGATATAATAATATTGATGATACAAAAAATTTATAAGACGCCAGATTCGTATAGTTAAATAACTATGTAATATTATTGTCATCGTTTTGTTATTATTAATTATAGGAACAAAAGATTGTTGACTTGAGAGACACTGATATGGCATGATATGAGAGACTATGGTTATTCAATCCTATTCAGACTGGGATTTTAGAGGGTGTTCCTGGACTGTTAAGCCTAGTTTCCATATGATCGCTCACGATCGCCGGATCGCTGGTATCACTGATGTGTAAGATCGCTCACGATCGCTATCAATTTCTTACACGTGTTTTCATTCAATCGCGAAAGTTAACGCTCCTGTGAGCTCCAGCACAGTTCACGTCTCTTTTATGAGCAAGCAGGTATTATGGTCAGTTGTAATCTAAATTACGCACGCGTGGTGACGAAGCGGGATAGAAAAAGATCGCTCGATCGTGAGCGATCATATGGAAACTAGGCTCAATTGAAATTCAAGGGCAACTAAATAAAGGAAGAAATCTTTTTTACATAATAAGTAAGTTAAATGCCTTTCAGAAATTTTAGTCGTGAGAAAAACTTCATTACAAATTCTGAAGGCACCGCATTCATGGTGACAAATTTTCATAGAAAACAAAATATTAAAACTTAGTATTTTGGAAGTTTTTAGCGGCGGCAAGTTGTTCATGATATATTTGTATATTTACCAAACTGGGTAAATTGCGGAGTTAAATTGATATGCCGTAAAGACAATATGAAGCGACTTCTGAACACCCTCTTGCGCAATTGTTTCTACGAAAAAGAACCGCTTTTTTAAACTGTTAATTCAGTTGCAAAATCCTTTTAATATTCTAAAAGGTTTCTGGTATCTCATTTCAGTTTGTGTCTAAAAATTAAGCTGTTTATCCATTTGCTAAGTAGCGCATCTTATTGTCATTCAATCACCTTCAACTGGGCTCTATTTTCTTATTTCAGCAGTCATTAAACTGATGCAAAAAAGCCGACATCAATTACGAATCTAATTCCAAGTTTACTGAAACGCAAGACATTGAAGATGATTATTTCATGGGCTTGAAAATTTTTAACTGGATATCACTTTGGTAGATCACTTTAAAAAAAAACATTTTTACAAAAGTTCTTTTACATTTTAGTTTTTTTATAAAATATAATTACTTTGAGCTTACCTTTGTTTGGGGAAATTGAACTTTGCCTGATAGGAAGTTAAACATTTATAAATAAAAATCTTTTAGCAACAAAACTAGCGATTCATATTTTGGAAAACTAAAATAGAACTCATCTGTGGTACTTTTCCCGCGTCAAATTAAAAAGTTAAAAAGGCACGTATGAGTGTTTTGAAATACGGTAAAAATTGTTTGTTGTTAATGGCAAAACCTAAATGAATACAATATTTTTTACTCCCACCTTTTCATTTTAAAAAGTAAAATCCGCAGCTAGTGAAATTTCAAAATAGGATATACACACTAAAAACAGTTTAGTGCGGCTAGCCACAGGTCAATAATGAAATACTCTCGCTTCCGGCTACAATGTATTAAAGTAAATCGAAGTGTCAGGCTTCAACTCTCATTTTCTTAAAGAAAACCATCTCCTTTTTATTTCAAATTTCCTTGTTTATTCACCTTATCGACAAAGAGCACCTCTGTTATTTTGTTATGAGAAACTTTAAAAGCCTTTGTAGCTTGCTTTAATAACGTTAAAAGCTTTTTTTGTCATTTAAAACAGATTTGACCAATTTTCATTAATATAACGTAAAAAGGCACCACTCTTTGCTTCAGCATCTGTATAATTTTTCAAACAATTTCTCTGAACTTACTAAAAAAGCATTTCGTCCTTTAAGCTTTAGTATTAGGTCATCAATACTATTTTGTTCCAGTATAGTATTTTACTCAGTTGAATGTAGATCATGTCCGATAACTCTATCAACGATAACTTTTTACCGAACAAGCGCTCTGATACATACAAATCCTATTCATTTTATTTTTTATCGGTCTGATGCGAAATTAAAATTCCATTTGAGATATGTAAAGGAGCCGTAGCATGTAATGAGCTCGTTTCTATGACGAATTCTATACGTTTTATAATGGTTTTATGTAATTATACCGTTAAAGCCCATGACAAATATTTGCAGAAGGTTAATTTTCTATTAACGAATCTATTGACTTTGGACGTTTCATAAATTGAAAATTTCAAATAATGTTAAAAGGAGTTTTGTAAATTAACATTTGACATAGTCTAAAGCAATAAGATAGAAGCTGACAAGCGAACAGATCAAATGACTAGATTAATTTGCTCCGCGCGTTTTCTAAGTTTATAAGCCCAGTATATTCTGCTAAAAAAAATTAATGTGAAAGTTTTGTATTTTTGGTCAAAACATCTTTCAAATATCTTTCGTATTTTTAAAACATGATAACCGTTTATTTTAATAACTTGAAAAGACTCTCATTTCATTCTATTGTTTATATGAAAAATTGTCCTGTTTAAATACAACGTAAGTATATTTTTGTAGAGTGAAAAGATTGTTCCATTTCATTTCCTATACTTACACTTCTGCACTTAGCACTCATAACAGTTCCGTAATTTGATCTTTGAACTGTGATATTTCTATAATACAGCTCATAGTTTTCTGCCCCAAAGCAAGGAAATCAATTGATCCTTCGAATGTCTCTGACAGTGACGAATTTTTAATCAAAGATTGTACTAACAAATTTATGAAATAACTGATTTGGCCGGCTCGCGGTGAAGAATTAATTACTTTGGCAAAATTAAAGATTGTTGGTTATTAAAGCACTTGAATTTTTTCGTTTACTTTCACAGCGGCCAAGAGATAAAAGATCTTTTTGTTCTATACTCAAACTCTTTCGTAAAATTTGGAAACAATGAATCATCTGAAATGGCTTGGTGAAAAAAGTTTATTTTTACCTTAAATAATCGTTTTTGCACAAAATCATCCCGCCTTTCGTGAAACAAGTATTTCCAATTTCTTCCAGCTTAGCGTTACAACAAGAGCATTTCAGACAGTTCACATGCCAGTACTGGTCCATTGCTAAAAGCAAATGACGGTCATAAATCAGCTCTCCGCAGTTTGCACATCTCTGCGTTGTTTTAATCTTCTTGCCTTAAAAACAAATGGAAATTAAATTCAACAAAGTGAAAAGTACACGCAAGACACTGAAGATCAAATAATATTTAGAAAAACAACTACAACTACATTAATAAAAAGATGCTTTTTAAACTTTGTTATGCCAGAAATATTTCCTTGTTTTCAAGAAAAACCGATTGTTATTCTAAAGAATAAACCGCAGTTTAAGTTGCAGACTGATATAAATCTTCAATTGAAATGTTTACGAGCTAGCGGGTATACAAAACGCCATAGCATGAATTGCCAGCAAACAAAAACAGAAAATACTTTTGAAATAAGAAAAAGAACAGCTAAAAGTAAAAACTAAAATTACTCGTATTCTAATGGATTTCTCTTTGAATAAAAGTCAAAGGAACCTTACCTTTATTCGACATACTTCAAGCTGCTTCGCCAACCAGTCGAGGATAAGTGTAATAACGCATACGACAAATGATTGCAATTTTGTTTCTCTTCGGGGCGAAATTAACTGACATAGTGTGTTTGCAGAAACAACAAGAAAAGGTGACTGGCGTTATTGAAAAATTCATCAGCTGACAGAGGCATAGTGGAACCTAATCAAATCGACATCACATTTGCTATTGAACACATTCGACCATATACTAACAAACTTTAGGTAATTAGGCGCCGAGCTTATAAGCAATAACTCCAATCATTGAAAGTCTGTGTCCGTATTGGTTAAACCTATAAAAACACCAACAGAAAATGATCTTTTTACCTTTAAAATTCACACGTCATAATTGCCTACCATGAATGGTTGTAATGAGCTGTTTAACTAACCTAAAGGCTTTACATATCTTGAAAGTTTGAAATATTAATGAGCTCAGTTCTGTCACTGCATTAAAATCATTTGCTTACCAGCCTTCCCTTTTAATTGAAATTCTTTGTTATTTATTCATTTCTGTTTCAAAAGTTTAAGGGGCGCCTTCGAGAGCCAAGAATTTACATATAGATGGCTAAAAAGTAATTATTTCTTTCATTAACCAGGATGTCACTCATGAAATCATTCTCATTCATAAAAAGCGAATACTTAGCTCTCATACAAATAAGTTGTACATCAAAAAAGCACTCGGGATTTTTTCCATGAGAGAACCGTGTCTCAAAACTTCAAATATTAAATAAAATAGTTTGTTCTTTTCTGAACTTTGGCTAAAGCTACGCACAACACGAGTATAATACTTAGCAATTTAATTTACTATAAACGTCAATTTGTATATTCTATCTTGTTGACAACACGTGTCCAAGCTTAGAAAAACCATTAGCAGACTAATATATTGGGGAACTTGTGTAAACAAAATAAAGGGAATTGCATTTCTTAAATCAATCTTTAAAAACTGTATGAGATAGTGTCTTCTTCTTTAATACACCAACTTGCGCATGCTTAAACTCAAATTAGGTTTCCTTGACTTCGTCAAAAGTTGGTTTTCAGGAATGTTAAAAAGCTGGCTTTGTTCGTGGTCGCATTTAGCCTCCAATTATTCTTGAAGGATTTCAAGATTCAATTAACGCAACTTTTACTAATTGAAGCACCTGATTCTTTGCTTTTTTCAAGGATGATTTCTTCTTGTTTTTCAAATGTATTTCACGACTGATGTACTAATTTGTAAAATTTTTTTTTTCTGTTCTAATTTTTCTTACCGACCTGATGATGATCGGATAGATAAAAAACTCAAATGTGTACGTATTTTAAAACTGTTTTAGAGTTTTAATCGTTCTTTTTTTTAAAAAAAACCCTGAAAATCCCATTTTTTCCAAACATTTCTACCAGACTTTTTAAAACATAAATTTTCGTATAAAAAAAACTTATTAGTTAATGGTTTTAGAACTGTGTGGCTTGCTAATAGTGATGGTACAAAGTTAAAAGGTTGCTAGATGTAAGTATATGGCGGCGTGGTTGGAAGATCTATGCCTTCCAACCACAAGGTCCCAGGTTCGATTCCTCGGCTGTACCGAAAATTGAACATTTGTGTGACCT
>JAOEHV020027576.1:0-18040 GCA_025447995.2 Isaurus tuberculatus | reverse complement strand
AATACGTAGCAACAGGCAGAAGGTAGAAACCAGGTAGATAGGATGAAAAAGAGTAATTGCACTCATAGGATAGACTCGGTTTAGAAACAGGTAATTTAGAAATCTTGAATTGTAAGTAGAAACAGTAGTAGAAACAGACAGACAGGCAGATAGACAGTAAGTTGAGACTCGGATAAGACATCTAGCACTTAATAATTATAATAATACTAAGTTAATAGGAGTAGAGAGAGGCAGAGTAGAAACAGTGCTAAGAATAATCAACAATACGTAGCAACAGGCAGAAGGTAGAAACAGGTAGATTATGATACCGTAGCGTCCGTTTGCATCCTTGGCTAAAGCTTGAGAACGTTCATAAAAATATTTTACATAATTTATAAAAATGGTTTTTGACTTCGTTTAAGTTTGAACTTTAAAAAAAAAAAATTTAGATACAAAGAAGTTATACTGTCGGGAAACATGGCGTCCTTCAACTGTCGTAGGTACTTCGAGTAGGATAAAACGTAGCGTCTTTCGACTATCGTTGGTACTTTGCATAGCATAAAACGTAGCTTCCTTCGACTATCGTAGGTACATCGCATAGCATAAAACGTAGCGTCCTTCGACAATCGTAGGTACTTCGCATAGCATAAAACGTAGCGTCGAACGACTATCGTAGGTACTTCGCATAGGATAAAACGTAGCGTCTTTCGACTATCGTAGGTACTTTGGCATAAAACGTAGCGTCCGACTATCGTAGGTACTTCGCATAGCATAAAACGTAGCGTCCTTCGATTATCGTAGGTACCTCGCGTAGTATAAAACGTAGCGTCCTTCGACTATCGTAGGTACTTCGCATAGCAAAAAACGTAGCGTTCTTGGACTATCTTAGGTACTTCGCATAGGATAAAACGTAGTGTGTCTCAACTGCGGTAGGTACTTCGCATAGGATAAAATGTAGCGTCCCTCAACTGCCGTACGTACTTCCAGTAGGATAAAACGTAGCGTCCTTCGACTATCGTAGGTACTTCGCATAGCATAAAACGTAGCGTCCGACTATCGTAGGTACTTCGCATAGTATAAAACGTAGCGTCTTTCGACTATCGTAGGTACTTCGCATAGCAAAACGTAGCGTCCTTCGACTATCGTAGGTACTTCGCATAGCATAAAACGTAGCGTACTTCAACTATCGTAGGTACTTCGTTTAGGATAAAACGTAGCGTCGTCCGACTATCGTAGGTACTTCGCGTAGCATAAAACGTAGCGTCCTATTATCGTAGGTACTTCGCATAGCATAAAACGTAGCGTCGAACGACTATCGTAGGTACTTCGCATAGCATAAAACGTAGCGTCCTTCGACTATCGTAGGTACTTCGCTTAGCATAAAACGTAGCGTCGTCCTACTATCGTAGGTACTTCGCATAGCATAAAACGTAGCGTCCTTCGACTATCGTAGGTACTTCGCATAGCATAAAACGTAGCATTCTTGGACTATCGTAGGTACTTCGCATAGGATAAAACGTAGCGTTCTTCAACTGCCGTAGGTACTTCGCATAGGATAAAACGTAGCGTCTCTCAACTGCCGTAGGTATTTCGCATAGGATAAAACGTAGCGTCCTTCGACTATCGTTGGTATTTCGCTTAGTATAAAACGTAGCGTCCTTCGACTGCCGTAGGTACTTCGAGTAGGATAAAACCTAGCGTCTTTCGACTGCCATAGGTACTTCGAGTAGGATAAAACGTAGCGTCCCTCAACTGCCATAGGTATTTCGCATACGCTAAAACGTAGCGTCCCTCACTTGTCATAGGTACTTGGCCTAGGCTAAAACGTAGCGTCCCTCATCTGTCATAGCTACTTGGCATAGATCAAAACGTAGCGTCCCGCAACTGTCATAGGTACTTCGCGTTGGATAAAACGTAGAGTCTCTCAACTGTTATAGGTACTTCGCGTAGGATAAAACGTAGCGTCCCTCAACTGTCATGGGTACTTCACATAGAATAAAACAGAGCGTCCTTTTTCTGTCATATACGGTATCACTGCACAGAAAAAGAATATTGTAACCTATACCAATATTTTTTTTTATTTTTAGATATTTCGTGCTGTCGACAAGGACTGTTTTTCCCCTACTGTTTTCTTAAATTATATTATTTTACTGTTTTATTTTGTCATTTTTTAAATTGAAAAAAAAAACTTAATAACGAGGTGAGGCAGCGCCTCCCCCCTTCCACAAGTGGCGGATTTGGGGAATGTTCCGGTGTAGGGCCGGCCTTGGGCGATAGTATTTACTCGCGCTTAAGATGCGCCTGTTTTCGCAAGTATTCTGCGCGCTGATAACACCGACTTCACTGATTTAGCTGTTTTTACCGATGCTCTTGAGCTGCGTACCGAGCGGGCTTCATCTAACAGAGATTTTACTCTTTCATAAGCATCTTTAATAACAATGTATAAATACTCTACGTTTTTGAGTTGTTTGTTCAATTGTACCTAGTTCTTCATTTAATTCGACTGAGCCCACGCCGGCAACAAGCTCTTGCAATTTGAGCACTTTAGAATAATAATGACCAAAATCGCCTCTAGCCCTATCAATCGAAACCTTCATATTCTCTGGGCTAACATTATTTTCTTTCTTAACGCGTTTAGGTAACTTTGGCATGACTTCCAAATCAAATCGAGTGATTTCTTCGTTTCTAACATGTGGTTTTCGATTACCTTGATATTCGGCTTACCCGACTTTTTGGACGATTAATTTCTTGATCTTCAGCTGCTGATGGGGTAGTCTCTTCCGCGAATAAATCCATTTTATCTTCTTCACTGGCGATACTCGTGTCGGCGGTTCGCGATGCTTGTATCCTGCCAATAAGTTACCCATTTTTACTATTCCGCTGCAAGACGGGCCTCAGACGGCAGTATAACCTCTCGCTTAAAGATCTCCACAGACCTCCGATACTCTTAGAATTTTATTATGAAACTTTAGCGATTTATACGCGGCACGAAAGGAATAGTTTGACTAGCGTTACAAATATGTGGCTGTACGTGAAGGAATTCAGATTGCACAACGCAGTAATAGATGTCAATGTTCAGCCATGACTGAGCTGCTAAATATTAAACAAAGTGAATAACGTTGTGGTGCGTGACGGCAGAGGGAGGGGACCAGGGCGCTGCCGCCTCCCCCCCATTTTTGGCAGTACTGATTTTTTGTCGCCCCTCTTTTTATGATTTATTTTCAAAAAATAAACATTTTAAAGCAAAGTGTAAAAACGATGATTGACAGGACATGCTTAGCAAATTCTAGCACTATTAAAGTCAATAAAATATGAAAACGAGTTGAGGGAGATTGAAAGACCAAAGATACAGGCGGCAAAGAAAAAAATCAAGCCGTTATGTGAAAGACGATGTGTAGAAAGGCACACAGCTTTTCAAGACTTTCAAGATCTTTACGAATCCTCTTGCTGCTGTTTGTTTGCAGACCATTTCGGAAAACAGCAGTAAGAAATGGGACCTAAAGTCCAAGACCAAAGTCCAGGGCTTGCTGCATCATTTGTGCGTTCTATTCTGCCTTGTATCTTTTGGGATACACGAAGAGCCTCGGTCGTTCTCTACAGGGCTCCACTCTCGACGTAATAGAGGCATACAGGCAGATATAACTTGTGGCAGATCAGATAAAGCAAGTTCGTAAGAAATCCAAATAATTATTCACAGAGTTGTTTGCGAAGATGATGGCAATGGCGAAGGTATCAGGAGATGAGATAGCCGTCTCACGCAGGTGTGGAAGACAAACATTGCGTAGCAATGTACAGGCCAAGACTCCAGTTGGATACTTTAGACGGGCGATTTTTATTATGTTTCTCGACAACCTCCTTCACCAATTGCTTTCCCGCTTCGATGGCGTTTCCGAAACAGCACTGCTAGGTTTCTACTCATCCCAGCCAACCTGCCAAAATTGGACAGACCCTCCAAAGACAAAGTGCTGGAGCATTATGCGCCCGACCTCCCAATTCCAGCCTGCTGGACTTGTGGGAGTGTTTCTGGTAAGCATTTTATTGCTTTTACTTTAAAACTACTAACTGTACACAAGGTGTATAAATTGCTGAGTTCCGCACTTGCTTGGTTTGGGAGTTCGTTTTGCATACAACTCGATAGAACTAAACTTCTCAGTCTCAAGTGGCCTGAGTACTAGGCATTTTGTCTGTCTGGCGCCGCGGTGCATCTTGGGAGAAGAAATTTTTGTCTGAAAACCACAGGTAGCCCAGTAATAAAGAAGCTAGTAGACTAGACTAGTCTGTAGACAGACAGTATACTGTATAGGGTCCAGGACCCCACTGTTTATACTTATTCAAAATGGCGGATATATAAAGCGAAAAGACATGTCACAAATGCTGAAAAGCAATTTCTGTTTATCCGGTAAATCAGAATCTTTAAGCATTTTTTTTCCGACAACTTTTTTCCGGTTCAAGGCGGTTATGGTTTTATCTCCCATTTTGTGTTATACTGACACTTGGCAAACTTCCCGTAACGTGACATTGAGCTCTGACGGAAAAGTACGAATCACTTTGAGTGTCAAGCTTCAAATATGGCGTTAAATTTGTGGGATGACGTAGTTAGCATTGTTTTGAACGCCTGACATAAATGAGGCAATGTTCCTTGTTAATATTTGTTTTTAATATTGTCTACATTCATCGTCAAATGAATGTAGAGATGGCTTCGTTTCTTTTCGTCTCTTATGCCTGTTCTCTGGTAATCACTCAATTCTGGATCACAGAAAGCCGCTCCGAAGTGTTTTTCCCTCCGCTACCAAAAGGACAAGAATATAAATTGAATGAGTTACCAGCATCTAACGGATGGCGTCTAGAAGGACTTAACACTATTGCCAAAGGCAGTTCCTTAGCAGTTAAACAAGATCCACCGTACGGTGAGAAAATATTTACATAATACTATTCTGTCAATTGTTTATGAAAATAATTTACTCTTAATAAGAAAAACAATAGCGTTTACGCTTTCAACGCTGTAGGCTTTTTATTGTTTAACAATGCCGATTTTAGAATTTTTACGAAAAAATGTTTTGTTTCCGGTTTACTGAACAAGAAGTGATTTGTTTTTGTAAAGTCGTTTTTTATATTATATACGATGTTTATTGTTAATCTATTAGTATTAACATTGTTGCAGAAAAGCAGCGACGGTAGTTTGTTTTCAGGTGATATATTAAGTGAAATGATAAATCATAATAAAATATCATGTTCCTCTGTTAGCATCAAAAAGGCCTTCAATTAGACTTCTTGGTTGACAGAATTTAGAAGCTGTATACGATTCGTTTCAACTAAATGTCCATTACTGATGTTAGAAAATCAAGAATGGCTTGAAGTTCTTTTAATTTCTGTTGATGTTTGGCTTCAGTTTCTTAATGAATAATAACCAAATGAATATATTACAAGTTTATTATGCCACAATAAGGAAAACCTTAATTTGATTGCAGAATTTTTGATCACTTTTTAAAACCTGGTATACAGGATAAGAGCTTGGATCATTTTTAGAGCTTTTTGAACACTCTTACTGATTTTTAGTATAATTCATAGATATCAACATGATAACAGTCATAATCATCACCAACATCATGAATTTTTACTGATAGTTTATCTTTATTGTTTTTTAGATTTAATTGATGGTGTTATTAGGCAAGCAGAAGGCAAAGCAGATAACTCACTAACTGCTAAGAAGGTTTGCACATATTAATCATAATATTTATTACATTTTTTTTATTTATTCCACAGCAAAAATTATTTTCAAACAACTTTGTTTCATTTCAAAGCTGGTTGAAACAAACCTCTACTGTTCCCTTAACAGGTTTTAGAGTACGAGAAACCTATCATAGCATTAGGAGCAATTTCACTTGTTTTTGCTGTTGTTTTACCTGCCATTGGTATTGTGTTGTGCTGCTGTCGGTGGAAAAACAGATGTGGAGGACATTTAAATGATACAAAGATGAAGCGATATCCTTTCAAGGAAAGGCTTTGTTATTCCATATCAATTTTTGTGTGTTCTTTTCTATTAATGTAAGTACAAATTATTGTATTCATAGTAACAGTTAAGCCCCATACCTCTCTCTTAAAAGCGCCGTAGCCTCCCTTCTGTCAAGAAAGTCCCACCATTCTTATAATAAGCCGAAACCCTCTTTAATTAATACTCGTCTCTCTAACAAGCCTCACCATCTCTCTAGGAAGCCCCACCCTCTCCTAATAAGTCCCATCTTCTCTCTAATTAGCACCCTGTCTAGAGATTCAAGGAGCTCCACCCTGTTAATATGTTCTCCCCTGGCCCAAAGTGTCATACATAAAAATGAAGTGCCTTCAATAAAAGGTGTTTTATGATTTTCAAAATTAGATTAAACAACTATTTCCATCCTCAGTATTGTTTTAGTTTTCAGTTTAACAAGTCAGTGTAAGTTAGAATAGCAGAAAAACACTAATCAGTTATGTTTAAAATTGTGCAGATTCATTTTGTACTAAATAAAATTCCTTGTTGTTTGTACTTTAATCCTTAATGTCTGTCCTGCCAACAGAATATGGGGTAGTTTTATATTGGTTTCAAGCTGCAAAATGTCAGACAGTGTTCCTGCTGTTCATAAGGTGCTTGATAATTCATTTGATGACATAAAAACTTACAAAGCTAATACATTTCAGGTAAGTAACGTAAACATGTTAATTGTACTATATTAGGTAAAAAAGTACAGTCAAGTAAGAGAGCTACTATATGCAGCCCATGTAAGGTAATCCAGGAGAGCCCTGGATTCCATGCTGTGGGTTCTGGGTTCCATGTCCAAAGAGAGTTTTTGGATCCTGGATTCCACCCTATTGATTTCGGATTCCATGTCCATGGATCCAGATTCCACAGTCCAAAAGTGGCTGGATTATGGATTCATGGTCTGAAAATTGCTGGATTCTGGATTCCAAAGACCTGAATTCCAGATTCCACAGTCTAAAATTTCCTGGATTCTGGATTCTGGTTTACCTTACATGGGGCTAACTATAGAGAAAATAAAAGTGACTCAGGCCATTTTTCATAGTATCCAACAAGAAAACCATGCTGAACTAATTTATTCTGTGTCTTTAAAATACTGAAAGGAAGTCATAACAGCTAAATTATTCTCTGGCGAAGAGCAAAGGACTAAAATCACAATTTGTTGGCAAACATTTTGAGCCTGATAAATCTGTATTTTGTACAGTGTAGAGCCTTTTATTGAGAGTCTCTGATTATACAAAATTTTTAATAAGCCTTAGAATAGATAATTACCTTAAATTTAAGTTAGATTGTTACTTCATATTACTCTGTTTTTTCATTCCCTTACTAATAACTAATTACTTGTTGATAATTTTAAAATTGTTTGTTAAATTAGGAACTGAATCACTTGGCTGGTGAAGACCTTGCACTGAGCCTTGTCAATTTACTGAAACAAGTTAAAAGTGAGTGACAGCTTTTCGGTTATATCTATTAGACTTAGACAAAAATTCCAAAAATCCCTGGTGAAAAGTTAATAAAGAATTGATACATTTTATACCTTAGTTTTTATCATAATATAAACAACTCAAGTTGGCATTTTGAGCTTGAGTATTGTTAGTTTTTGCATACATGCATCTTCATTTTTTACTGTTCATTAATTATTTTATGCTTGCTTTAGACTTGCTGCTTTAAATCACAGTTGTATGAATAACAGAGATGTTTCATACAATAAATGATAATAACGAGTCTATCCTTTTATTACCAGATCTTACGCAGGAAGTTGTTCAGCCTGTTCTTGAAAGAGGCCTTCCAAAGGTTGAGCGATTAATAAACTCTGTTTTGTCAGTTGCTGATGGTGAGCCAATCCATTGTACACTTTGTGTAGGATTTTATGTTGCTGACAATTCTGTTGTGATTTATTGTTGTTGTAATGCTTATTTTCATAAATAAATTTATCAAATATCTAGTCACAGCAAAGAAGTTGCATTGTTTTTTTACCAATAGCTGTTGAGAAAGCAAGCAAGGACTTGAAAGAAATTGAGAAGACTGTTGAAACTTTGGTTAAGGATAGCCAGGATGTCAGTGCAACGCTACAAGCAGCAAAGTTAAACATTACTGAAACTAGAAAGAACTGCAGTTTGCAGCCGGCTTGCAACTCAAGTGTTAAAATTCCAACAGATGCAAACCTTGAGATTGCAGCAAACTTCTCAAAGGTAAATTTTAGAAATAAAAAATTGATCTGCAAATAAACAGTTTCAAATTGAAGAATTCCCTTATGACCTGAAATTTGTAAAATAAGGAGACGTTAATTACGGTATAGGAATCTTCTTCTCCATCTTCTGCTACTTCTTCTTCTTCTTCTTCTGCTACTACTTCTTCTTCTTGCAAGTCTTCTTACTTGGGCTACTGTGTCCGTGGTAATAATCATCTTTACTTTACTTCTTTCCACTTACGCTTGTCTCTGTGTCTTTGTTCGTGTTCTTGATAACGTTTTGGCACTCCTGCCCTTTTCAGACCATACTCATTTATCAAATTGCTTGTCAATGTCATTTCTGTTAATGTGGTGTCGCGTGTGGGAGTCACTTTCATCGTTTTTGTCATGTCTCTCTGACGTTTTTTTTCCTCCTGGATGACGTAAACTATACTAGTGTTCATTTTGTTAGGTTGTGTGTTGCGGTTGGATGTCGCGAGGCATACTGAATGAGTTAATTGTTCTGATGACGATTTATAGGTACCGAATGTTACTGAAACAAGAGAGAAAGTGCAGGGAGTTGTAAATTCCAACCTAACTGAAGAAACTAACAAGGTACATTGTGTTACTTTGCAATATATGTTGACTCTCCCTCTCTTTTTCTAGAGCCTTAAAATCAATTAAGTTTGATGTATGGTGTTTTTCTTTATATTAAATGTTAAGAATGGTTACATTTTTTACAGTGAGTGTTTTCTCTAACGAAAAGTTAATGTAAGAAATAAGTCAGTTGTCCAAAAAGGTATTCAGCACTTTTTCAATTTGTAATTGCATTAACTCTTTAAACACTTTTTAAACACTTGTCAGTGATTGAAATTTTTATGATTAGTCGCCGTCACTAGGGTGAGTAGTGGATGACGTTTTGCCAGTTTGCCTTCGACATGCAAGAGTAACAGAGCAGTAGTCAGCTCCTTAGACTACTAACAATAAGATGATCATGAAAAGTTGTGTAGATTTGAGTTGTCTAAATAACGCGTATATACTGAATCTTTTTTATTGCCCTTGATAGTAAATCCAATGCTTCATGAACTTAACACTATACAGCGTCAACATACTACGTGAAAGAAACCGTCGTGTCAATATACAGAGCTGTTTATAAACTTTTAGCTTGCTCTTAAATGAATCGCGTTTCGTGTGCCTGAAAATTTCTACGTTTATTAGTTTGTTTTGTGAGTTTATTCTTGTTTTTACACAGGGAAAAACAATGTTCAGAGATATTCCCAAGAAGGTTAATGATCTGGCGTCGAACTTTATTGCAAGTATGGTTTTATCATGGTCTTAGTAACTGCTTCTCTGTCCTAAAGAACTGAAGAGGCATAAATCTTTTAATTTTAGATAGTTTTAATAAATTCAGCATGATGACAATCTCAGACCGCCACGTCGTTAATATGTTGCGATGTCTCGTTGGTCGTTACTGCCAGATATTCCCTGAAAATTCGAAAATCGCTTTCTTTTTTCTTTGCTCTGTTTCCATTTTAGTTTTCTCTTGACCATCGTTCTAAGTCGAGAAGCCGCCATGTTTTTGGAAACAAACGACAAATGGCTGGAAAAGGGGAGTGCGCGCACACATCTGGGACTTGCGGTACATCACTTTTCATATTCCACGGAGTGAAAGATACGAGTGTTGAAATATATATAATTAAAGCAATTATGTAAAATAATGTCTGTAACCTTTGGCCAATCATACTTCTAGTTTTTTTTAAATTCTAACTTAAACCATTTTTCGGTTCCTTTAGAGTTTGATAACTTCACCAAAGACACAAAAAACATTCAAAGTGATGTTCTACGGCCATTTGAAAACAACGTTGATGAGGTACGTGTGGACAAGCACAAGGAAAGATAATTTCAATTACAATTTCTACCCGCTATATTTATGTTATAGTTTCCAATATTTATTTCTTTTAAGGGCGGCCGTTTTAAATCCTCGCACGGCTGTTCGCAGAGTTCTCTCTTTTCTTTCATTTGGGTAAAAGAGATTTTTACTCTCACGATACAAGATTAACGGTGTAACACAATTATTTTAGGTACGTTTCAGGATGAACTACGTGGCAATGATGCCGATGACTCTAATAACAAAAGTTTTGAAGTTAAGCATTGCCGTTACTTTAAATTATCACCAATAAAGCTAGTTTTTACAGTAGTTCGTTTCTCGTTTCGTCCTCTTGCATTTTACAACAATTACATAACGGCTTTCTTTTCTTTTCTCTTGGTTCCTTCAAGTAAAAATATTGAATAACTGTACAAATAGTTTATTTTTCCTTGTGTTTGTAATCCATTTTATAGTATCTAAAAAAGTACGTGATGCCTCAGAGATCTAGTGTTGATAGATACCTGGCACGTGATGGAGTTGTTCACAAATATGACGGATACAGGTAGGTGTGGTGTTTCCATAGCAACAAAAAGAGTTTCATTCCTGAACAAGTTTCGTTCCTAAATTAAGTTCGCATTCACATCACAGATAAACCGCCACAGTAATTGGAAAACATACCTTTGAAAATATTATTTGGTTTTTGCCTTCTTGAAACCTCTTGTATGGCTAAGACTATGAATTATGCTGTTTTCAAATCGGATTTGAGTTCGTTGTTAGTTTCCTTAATATACTAGGATGACGTTTTATAAAGATTTTTTTTCGGATTAAAACACAAAAAAAAGGCTTGAAAGACTTTAAAGGGAACAAAATTTTGTCTCAGTATCTTGAACTACTCGTTCAGTGAACCTTGTAACAAATAGTCTTGCTTAGTATTCAAATTTTAGATGACGTTAGCATCATTACTTTTTCATGTTGCTTGCGGCTTGGTTGGCGCAGTTGGTAAGATCTCTGCCTTCCAACCACAAGGTTCCAGGTTCGATTCCTCGAATTTGCTGAAATTTGAACATTTGTGTGACTTTCTTTTCCGCCAAAGCGAACTCAGCTCTCCATCCTTACGAGGTCGGAAAATGAGTATTAGCTTCGGCTGGGAGCTAACCTGCGATGGTATTAGTGTCCCGTCCAGGGGGAGTCAATGACTCTCATCCGCTTAAAAACACTACGGAAACTGGAGATAAGCGCCGGCTCCAATGGGCCACTAGGCTCGGAAAAGGATTTAGCTTAGCATGTTGCTTGCTATCTAAAAAACAAAAATGAATGTATTCTACGACTGCTGGAGGCAAGCGTGGCCTAGTGGTCAGGGCGCCGGACTTGAATGCGGTTGACCCGGGTTCAAGTCCCGCTCTGACCACTAGTTGGATTTGTCTTCGGGTAAATCCCAGAGTCAAATCCACCACGCTTTGTAAAAAGCCAACTGGTCTGCCTCCTGCCAGTTGGGATTTTTAATTGTGTCGCAATTTGTGTAAAACTCGGAGATATTAGCTTTACAGCTAGCGAAAATCCGAGTATAAATAAAGTTGTTAATTAGTTTGTTAAGTTAATAATCTCAAAAATACGTTTAACTTCCTTATGTCAGCTGAGGAAAAAACTTTTCAGCTTCAAATGAACTAGTCTGATTCTTTCTACTTTTTTTGTTTGTGAGTACTATGACTTTCTCATCGTTTACAAGAACTTATTCTTTTTTTTTTCTCTTTTGAAAGATAATTTTTAAAGGTCACATATTATGACTATTACAAATTTGTACTGTGAAAAATTAATTGACAAGTCATTTGCACTCGCAATAGTCCGAGTCCGCATCAAAGACTGGCTCTACGCTATTAAAAAGGTTTCATTTTTAATGGATTTAAACGGCCAGGAAAAATCTAAAATTTTCATTCTTGAAACCCCGTTTTCGACAACATAGAAAATTTCAGATCCTGAATTTTCAAGTATTTTCTATCTTTTATAGAACTGCAACCATTGTTCCTTTACCACCGATTAGATTCGTTACAGTATTTCAGATTGGTCTTTGATTCATAACTATAATAGGCTCGACTGCTTTCTTTGTCTCTCCTAAAAGAAATATAAAAAATCCTCTCTCATTTTGACCGAAACTTTTTTTTGACATAGTTATAAAAACAATTTCAATAATAATTTAACATACATTAAAAAAAGTTTAAGAGGTTTATATCTAAAAGTGAACTTAATATTAAGAAATCTTGCTAATGCTTAATCTTACCTACCTGAACGGTGAAACTCTACGAGTGCAAAATGAAATTGTATCTTTTAAAAAGAGCATTATATAATTTACAATTTGACACTAGTTATTTTTATGAAACAACGAATATCATCTTTCGTTTGTTTAACAATTACTTTTAATCAAGATCCTGGCTGCATTTTGCGCTAAAGTAAATATGTATCATGTTTTCTTGTTCAAAAGTTGTGCAAACAAATAGTCACGGACTTGAGACATTTGCTTGCATTTTTTCGAGAATTTGCTTGTTCCTTTTGTTGTAGCTGCATGTTGCCTTTGATAACAAAATGACGTTTTCTTGTTAGAAATGTTTTTAAGCCGTTCCCTTTCAATGAGCCTAAAAACACTGATATTTAAATGTATCAAAAATCAAAGTTGATAAAACCAAAAGATAAGATTTGTAAAACAAAATTGGAACATTTACAGTTTCCATCAATGTCCATTTTTATATTCCTTTTTTAAATTCAAATATATCAATTTACTAATTATTTCCTCTTTTCATAACAAGCAGGTTTTATCGCGTTTACATAATATCTTCAATAATACTCTTTACTAAGTAAAAGTGTTTTTAAAATAGTTTAAATATGTTTTTGTGACTTTTCACGTTTTCCCCCGAGATGTTTATGTTTGCATTCTGTTCGCCCTGATTGAACAAAGCACATAACGGCGTGTTAAGAAAAATCACACACGTCTCCATGCCAAGTGACAAATGAACAATAATGCATGGATAAGAGGAAAGTATACTGTCCTTTGTCACGTAGAGTGATAATATATCTTATCCGTTTTTTATTCATATCTTAATTATCAGATAGATTTTATTCTAGCTGAACTGCGATAAAACGTCAACATGGCGTAAAAACTTTAGTTTGTTTTTTGTACTTATACGTTCCTCTTCAACAACTTTTTTACTCAAAAAAGTTTTATTTGCGAAAAACAAAGATGTCACTCAACCTCATCTCCGTAGTTTTAAATTCAAGAAACAGTTTAAGTCAAACTCATAATGTTTTTATTAACGTCAACATATTTAAAGTGGTCTAAAAAAGAGGTTTCAAGAGTCAGTGACATCTTTGTTTTCGCAGATAAAACATTTTTGAGTAAAAAAGTTGTTTTACCTGAAGAGGAACGTATAATTACAAAAAACAAACTAAAGTTTTTATGCCATGTTGACGTTTTATCGCAATTCAGCTAATTAAACTTTTAGTGCACACTAAGAGTAAAATCTATCTGATTATTAAGATACGAATAAAAAAATTATCACTCTAAGTGACAAAGAACAGTATACTTTCCTCTAATGCACTATTGTTTTATTAAAACGCCGAATGCAAATCTCTTGATACGTAATGAAAAAACACGTCTTACAAAAAAAAAACCGAAACAGATAGATTGATGGGCTTATACCAGAAAATAATTTTCTATGAGTAAAATAGTTCGTCTGTCTTCTTTTTTACTTTCGGAATAGGTTTTTTTAAAAACCCCTAATTTAAACTAAACGTTGCTAAAGTTTTCGGCTCTCTAAACCTTGTAGAGGAAGCTCCTTCTTGCACATCAACAATTCATCATGCGTAAAACCGCGCTCTTTCGTTCTCAAACTCATTATTAATTCATGAAGTTATAAGTCAACCAGAGCGCCCCATTCGGGTCAGGTGGATGAGTTTGAAACTCAATCAAACACCTGTTGAAAATCACTAGTGTTTCATCACTAGTGATAAAATTGTTCTTTATCTGCATAAAACATTTCAAATTACAAACTGAAAAGCAGAAAACATTTGAAATTAAAGTTTATAAGTCACAAAAACAGACTGACATGCAGAGTGACAAGGACTCACTGCTGGAATTGTTGATTCCAACTTTTGACCTAGTATTGCCGATACATCGCTCTGGACCTTTTCATTAGCTTCCTTACTTCAAAGTATTAATGCCAACAGGTAATTTGTCAAAGCACATTCCTTTCGCGTTAGGCCTGAAATACAATACATCAACTTCTTTCGCGCAATTTTGCACAAGACCAATATAAAGGCGGTAATATTCAATAAGGCAAGGCTCATGATGGTCACCTACAGATGACAGATATGCTTCACGACGCACGGTTCATATTTTAAATCAAGCAAGCCTCCATGAAATGTTTTGGACGCATTTTCTTCAAAACGGATGTAATTATAATTTATTTCAAAATTGTTTAAGCAGATTCGCCTATGCTCCCCTCGACGCAGACCAAACAATTTGCCATTATAGCAATATACGACATCAAGGGTTCATTAACGTCTTAAAAGACGTCTTGACGACATTTAACAAAGACTTAGCCGTCTTCATTCCCAATACTCCACTGGCTTTGTTCTTCATCGGTGACTGGCTCTTTTTCTTTTTGTTTCGCTTTCAAACCAACGCCAGCTCGAGTCCCATCCTTCATTTCTGCGTCCAATATTCGTCTAAAGATAGCAAATCTAAGGAGGAAAAGAGAAAATTTCGATGCAATTTCCTGTCTATGACAAAAAAAAAAATTCTTTTGAAATAAAGATTTATGTTGTTTGTTTTCAAAAATGTTGATTTTGGGCTGGTTTTAACGATTTTAGTATCAAATTTTTATTTTCAAAGTTGATACGATTGAGCGACATTTCTCGCGCGGCCATATTGGAGCTTGTGTCGTCAGAAAAGAAAAGGGACTCCAGCGGGAAAAGCGAAAGCAAAGGTAAAAATAAGCAAAAGAAAACCAATATTGTTGCTGGAGGGCCAAATAATGTTAGGTGTACGAATAATTATCATACAGAAGGTATTTCTATGCACTATTTTCCAAAAGACGAAAAGACTCGCAAGAAATGGGTAGATTTTGTGCGAAGACACTGACCGGGATGGAACCCAACGAGGATTCAAAAACGCCGTCATCCTTGATTGTGTTCGGCTCATTTTGAGCCAACATGTTTCAATAGAAACATCAGCATAAATTTAGGAGAACAGCAACCAGAAAAGCTGTTTCGAAGATTTGTCCTCAGAGGAGAATTTACTACCATCGACGAGGTGACTCCACAGGAATATGTCGACCCCAACACTACGTGAGATGATAGGTTAAGATTTGAGTGATAAATACAATAATAATTCTTCTCTGCGATGCCATGCAAAATGTTTCCAAAGGGTCTAGATATCACCAAACTCACAATGAATCTTAAATTTTTTTTTTGTAACTTGTAATTTATTTCCAATTCGCGCTGTATTACTACTGATGATGGCAAGAGACTTGCCGAAACATGTTTAGTTTTAAAACTGTGGCAATTTTTTGAAAATTCATTGCGAGTTTGGTGATATTTAGACCCTTTGGAAACAATGATTGCAAGTTTTTACTTCACAGCTTTTTTCTTATAAAAATTTTTGTTTTACTTTGAAATGTAAAGGACTAAAAGTAGTTTCTGTTTGAGAATTCGTAAAATTACATTGCCTGATGTTCCGTATTATAGGTAACAAAGTCGCGAGCGCAACAAAATACACGTTTTAAAAGTTAAAATCTTAAATGATATTTTTTTAAAAGAAATGAATAAGTCTTGAGTTTAGTTTCATATTACCCAGTTTTTACGAGAACTGCAGTAATGTGTAGAACTTGCAGTTCATGTCATCATGTATCTAGCACTCAGTAGCAGTGTTTGTCACAAACAAAATGTGTTATAAATCTAAATTGTCAAAAAAAAGAAAAAAAAAAAAGGAAAACGTGTCATAGGCACTTTAAGTTTTAAAATATCAAACGGCCCCCATCCTCTCCATAACGCCAATTCACCCACCTTTTGTCTGAGGAGTCCAAGGGATGGAACTCGATGGCTGGGTTTTTTAGTTGAGCGTCAATGCGTCCATCTATGTTATGGGCTGAATAAGCGGCTAAACTTTCTGCAGTTCATACTCTTTAAAAACTCCACCAGCTTCGAGTATTGGAGACTTGACACTTCGCACTCGTTGCCATTCTTCAAAAATGCCTACTGCCCACGTATCTTTTTTAATATCAATTACTTATTTTTGGGATTTGGAAAGAATACTACAAAAATGACTAGTTCTTCTACATCTTTCCAACATACTTTCATTCTCATCCGCAAAAATTGGTTTTATTGCCCTGAGTGGGACTCGGACCAACGTTTCCCTGTTCTCTAGTCAGGCTTGTCAACTTACTCTTATATCTGGTAGACTTTGGTACTGCTCTTTCTACGCAAAGTTTTTCTTCCTCGATTGTTTTCGGGAAGCGAAACCTTCCTTCGGCCATGGCAAAAAAAAATATGTAAATCACTTCAATTTCACAACGCTTTAAGAATACAAATTTGGTGCAACAAAATACAAGGAATGCCGTGAATACAACAATTACACATACAACAATGCAATTAAAAAAGAAAAATGGGAAAAAGACAACACTGCATAATTTTGTATTGTTTCTTTAGAAAAGTCATTTCAAAAACTCGTGCATCGTGTTTCTTCACGATTTCCAAACACTCGAAAACAATAAAAGCACTCGGCCACAGCGGCCTCGTGCTTTCATCTGTTTTCTCGTGTTGGAAAATCGTAGTGAAACACTCGCACACACTGCATAAGTTTTCATTGATTTGCTTGATTTGAAAAAAATTTGTCACTGGATGTTTCACTTGAGAAGGCATGTCAAAATCTTGGCCTTCGGCTTCTTGCTTTTATCTGTTCCTCGGTTTTTGGAACTCGCGAAGAAGCACTTCGACAATTTTTACCCTCCCGGGTTCATATACATTCTTGTGTTAAATTTCTCAAAATTTTCTAAAGCTCTTTAATATATTCCCTGAGTAGAACGGAATATTTGCGGTATTTATCCAAGAAGAGGGCGGAGGGCGATTGGGGGAAATGGGGAGGGAGGGGCAGTGGGGAGACGTTGGGGGGCAGCAGCTCGGATAAAGTAAAAAAATTACGATATCTTCGAGTGCCTAACTGTAAATATCAAAATTTAGCCGACAAAAGTAAAATCCCTTTCCTTCTTACTTCGCAGAAGAATGTAAACTTTTCAACGATTATTCTATTTTGATTCGGATTTCCTAAGCCACAGATTCAGGCATTTTGTTATAGTTTTTAAAGTTTCTACCGAGTTTAGCTATTTTTTAACCGCCAGCCAAACCCCTCGAGGAAGCAAATTTTAATTGTCATCTGAGAAAAAATATGTGCAATGAACTATCTTCTATATTATTTTACATATGTAGTAGACGGTTGCATTAAAAAAAAAATCATAATTTTCAACTAAAATCTCATATGTCCAAATCGGTATAGTTTCGCATTTTTCAAAATTTCTCAGAATCAAAGTGTCGTCGAAAAGTTTAACTTAGATTTTCATGCAAAGTTCACCGAAGGGTTTCTTCAGGCATATTTCAAGTAATCAAGTTTTTGACCTTTGCAATTGTCGGCAAGATTTTGATTTTTACAGTCAGCGGTTCTTGATTTAATTCTTTAGTTCTCTGATTTAAAATTTACCAATGTGCAGTATTATATAATGTAACTGTAGAATACTTATCATAGTGTATAATAAATGAAATATTTTTAATCGGAAACCAATGCCTTTAAATGGGAAATGGGGATCAAAATCAAATTATAAATCAAACTATTACTTAACTAGTAAATATATCGATGTTTTTTCTGTTAACATATAACTATTTATTTTAAAGATGTAAAAAAATGGCAAGCAACGGAAAATAGGACATTTTCTAAGGATTTGTATGACTGGAGAGCAAGGCTTGCTCTCCAGTA
>JAOEHV020027483.1:0-18041 GCA_025447995.2 Isaurus tuberculatus | reverse complement strand
TGAGCTCACATTTTCATTAACCCTTGAGATAACGATGAAACATATTTGCTTATGAAAACAATGTGTCCAGTACAAAGAACTTTTAATGCTGTTGCTGATAACGTCGATGATGATGCTGTTGAACATTTGATTAATTAGATGCGTTAGCACTAATTCTGATGGTAACGTTCAAATACCAATTCTGATTTCAATGTTGCTGTTGGCGCTGCCGTTTATCGTCATCATTATCGATATTATCATCACCAACAATAACAACTACGTCACCAGCAGCAATAACATAGCTTTATCATCATTACCAACCACTATTCAACATCTTTAATCACCATCATCATCATCATTTTTTTTCCATTTTTCCGAACAAACATTTTTGTCAGTCAATTTTGGTCTTCCGTTGCCTTTTCACCTATATGTTTGTAATTATGTAACCAAATAAGGTTAGCTAACACTCTTTTCTTTATAAATATATGTATATATAAATATATAATCATAATTTAAGAATATAATTAAACTAGTGATTCTTTGCATGGTTATTCATATCTTGCATAGGCAAAAGTATTATAACGGGTTTTATAGCGCATGTATTTTTAATCTTTTTAACTTTCAGCTGATGAATGCCGAACGGCCGAAACGTTCTAATTTTTAATAAAATAAAATGTTTTTTTTTTTATCAAAGCCATCAGATTTTCAGATTATTTGCTCGTCGCACAGGTTTACTCTATTTTATCATTTTATTGGACAGCTCGTACTGCAAATCTTTGGATCCTGATGACTCTTTCCATTACCGTTGGCCTCGGCATTTGGATTTTTTATCTACATTATATTATATATAAAAAAATAAAAAATATGTTATTGTAAATACATACATATATATGTGTATATATTTACAATAATCTTATTTTGTTTTTTTTGTTAGATTTTGCCATGTAGATGTAACAATCGTCAACAAACAAGAACTAACACTTTCACGTTTAGTTAGCGTCTCCCGGCTCTGCTAAAATTCAAATATTTGTGTGACTTTCTTCTCAGGCAAAGCTTCGTGTACCAGCTTCGGCTGGGAGTTAGTCTGTAATGGATTAGCTATGGTTTCCCGTCAGGCGAAATTACAGAAACGGCACATAAGCGTCGGTTTCCGATTGAGCCTCTATGCTCGTAAAAGGATTTAGCTTTTTTATAGAACAAAGAGTAAAAAAATAGTAAAATAATTTAAGAATATCCCTTGATTAGGAAAATGACGTCTTTTAATAATTAAAATGCGTCTTAGCCTAAAGTCGATGCGAATTTTTTATGCTGCTGGTCACAAATATTCAATAATGATAGAGAGAAAACAAACAAACAAACAAAAATAGCTTCAATAAACAGGAAAATAGCGATGCTGCAAAAAAATATATGTTTCTGGATCAGTTTCTGACGTCAGATGCAGTGATAGAGTTAAATGCTATCGTTATTATATATAATTGACTATGTTGTATATAATAACAATAGCATATAACTCTATTATCACTACACTGAAGAAGGCAAAGGTAACGTTGCGAAAACATATCTGTTTAAACAATAAAATGTGTTGTTATTTATTTGAAGCTGTTTATATATAATAAATAAGACCTAAAAACCTTTGCTAATTTATACAAAACTGGTGAAGTTGAAAAATCGGATTTCTGGGTTAGGAGGATGACGTCATTTCAAGCAACGATTACGAAAACCAAAAATGGAAATCTATCAATATCATACACTCAGTTTGTAAACAACACTAATATTGAAGAGGACATGATTCACGTGATTACAGCCCTTACATCCACTGATTAAAAGAAATGTAAGTGATTTTCCTAATTGAAAGCATCTCTCGCTTAAAATGACGACATTTCTTAAATTTGTCTCGAAATTAAGGCTGCAACATTACTATATGCAGTCAGGAATAAAACTTTAATAAAAATAATTAAAATTAAGTTTAAAATAGAAGTATGAAAAAAGAATATAGTGTTAAAATAGAACTAGTTTACAAAATCAGCATACATTTACTGCCAAATTTTTGTTTTTATTTTCAAACTGCAAATATTTTTCACAACGGAATCTAAAAAATTATATTGTTTCTAGTTTTTAACGCTTTACAACTATAAGTGTATTTTTTAATATAGAGACTGCAACGGAAAGACCTTGTACGAAATGCCCTGGTACGTGAAGATCTATCGGTAAAACGTAGAAATACAAAACAAGTGAATAAATGACTGACATATACGTAAAAAGAAGTTTGTCAGTGAACCAACATGATTAGAGCTGGGAATAAGCCAGAATTTGCAACCTTAGCCAGCTGTTTCGTCGTCCTTTATCTTTTAACTTTCTCGAACCTGAAGGAAATGCGTGCTTTTTAAAGATTAAATAACAAACCTTTCCTTGATAAATAAATTCGACATTGCATCTTCTATTTTTGGTTATATCTCATATACATATATCATATGTACAAAAACAAAGACTGTTGTAACTAAAAAGTTTGTGTTGCAACCCGATTAGTTGGCGGAATTTGAAAACGTTTCATATTTTTAGTAGCAGTGCTTTTCTTATTGCTTGCCCTATGAATATTGTGTATATACCTCAATAAAAATAGTTTCCATTTTAAAGACGTTGTTGATCGAAATCTGTCGGAACAAGTTGAAGATTTGACATTTATTAACATCTCGTGAGATATACTTTAGATTTTTGCTGTTTCGGACCAAGTTGGTTGGCGAAAAAAAATAACACGACTACAGAATCACGACTTCTTGCATAAAGAATTAACAATGAGTAAAATTTCTGACTTTGAACTCATAAGATACCAGTTCAACGGCAAGCAGTTTACTTCTGATAACTTTGAAGTGGTTAGCTTCTTGTTTATGTTGTAGTTATACAGTTTAATCTTTTTAGAACGTCTCTAGGAAACGTTTAAATTGACTGCAGCAGTTTGCCTTGATAAAGTATTGTTTTGATACGAAGGGCACATAGAAGTTAAGGCAAAGGTTAAGTTAGACGACAAACAGCGGAGGAAATCTTTATTCGAACTGTTCGGCGTTATGCACTAATTACTTATATGCATATAACATATTATATTAGATACTTATATATATATATACTCGAGAGTAGGTAAAAATCTTAATGGCAATAAAAAAATAGGCAAAAGAACCTTATCAGTTTTCTTTTATTTCGATATTAGGAAAGCATACAGACGGATTAAGAGAAGTAGAAATTGTTTCTGTACAACTACAAGTATGTGTCATGAAGTTTTGTGGTTCCTTTTTTATTGTCTCTGATTTCTAAAAAACCAGGGTACATTTTGCGCCTGCCTCAGCTGCGTTAACAAATTATCTTTCAATACAGAAATACTTTGTATTTTACCAGTTAATTTCAATGATTCCAGATGTCAAACCATACGTTCTATAAATCATTGTTATGTCTGAGTTTGAAAATAAAAGTTTTGTCTTTTTCCCTTCCTAAAATCACACTTTGTCCGAGTACCTCATCTCGTTTTTAGTTTTTATTTCTTCTGTTATATTCGTGGAATTAAACTATCGAAAATTTGGTCTCTTTGTATTCTTATATCTTAAAGGCTCGAAATGCGAATATATATTTGTGGGTCTAGATACATTGAGTTGATCTTAGTCTCACAGTAAGACTTTTTTACTAAGATAGATTGTGTTCATATGTATGAGGGAAAGACTGAGACTTTCAGATAGAAAATAGCAATCTAGTTTTTATAAAATCCGCAAACAATCGCACGACTTACCCAAAAGGCAGAGAAATCTCTCCACTCCTATCAACGAAAATCACATTTATTGACGAAATCAGATCCATCCCTCTAGGCAATATAGAGTGACAAATTTCAAACATAAACTCAAGGCACTCCCACCTCTAAACATAAGTAGTCGAGATTTATATAATCACCGACAAAACCCTTCACAATTTAGAAAACCATTTTTATCGGTATCTAAAATTTCCTTGTGTTAATAATTTTCCTCAGTAGCAGTTATGGCGAGAGACCAACCGTCATTGAATCACGTTTTCAAAGCCACTTTTGAATTTAAAATTTGTACAATCACCCAAATATTGATCAAGTATAAATAAAGCTTCTTTCTCAATGGAGACTGCCGGCTCATTACCGTTTCATTTATATGGCCGACATTTGCTTTTCTTAAACCAAACCTCAAGTCTTTGTATTCACTTGATAGCTATAATCAAAACATTAAGATGCTGAAGAGGAGTGTAAATAGATTTTAGTATACCAATATCATTTTTCTAAGGTCACTCGTTTCGTGTTCGCCTCGGGTGATTCAGCACAAAAGGCTCAAAGACTAAAGATAAAATACACTCAACAATTTTCTCAACGCTGTTTAGTCGTAAAGAACTGTGACGTTAGTCGAATATCATTAGTGCGTTTTACAAGTCGACATTGTGTTGTTACACAGCGGTCTTGTGCAAGGTTTTTTCCACGTTGACATTCTGTGTTATGAAATGTCCTTTGTCTCCAGTAAATGGGATAGGCTTTGTCGCCGACATTACTGATCAATTAAAGTTCTAGTGCTTCGTTAAGTCGACAGAAAGAATTTCAGAGTTGGTTCCCCTTTTTTTGTTTCTTTTCAAACATGATTCATCTTCTTTGCTAAGATTGTAAGCCGGGGAGCCCACATCCTTTATAAGCCTCTTCAGTTTCTTTGTGGGCTTTCTTGCCTATTTTTAGCTATGATATTTAAAACTGTATGTATATAGATGTTTGTATAAAAAGACTAAATAAACTAAAACTGAATTGTATGACCTGCTAGGACAGGCAGTACACTTTGGTAATGATTTTCAGCTATAAATTGTTAGGTGTTTCTGTTGGGCGAAAATTGAAAAGATAATCATACAAAACTTAGTTATAGTTATGTTTTTGACGTAAGTGTATTTTTGATTAGGAAGATCAATGACGAATCCACGATAGGAAACCTGAGGGAAGATAATAAAATGAAACAGCATTTCATTAAGAGTTTACATTATTGCTCTTTTGAAGTTCTAAAATAGAAATTAATTTTCAATAAAGTAGATACCCTGTTTTGCTCAACGAATCATACAGCTAACAAGCTTTTTAAAAATATATTCAGAGACCTTGCTATCCTTCTATTAGATTTGTAAACATGCTTTTTATTGTTTCAGCATTTTTTCAACATTTTAACATTATTTCGTGTTTTTGGAGAACAAAAGGTGTAATTAAATTGTGTGCGGTACCAGTCGAACGTAGTTTTCAATTTTGTGTTTTCTTGTCAAGTGGAGCCATAATATCATAAATTTTTCTTTAAGTTAAATTCTTCAGTTTTTAAAACACAACGTAATAATTTTAAACATCTGTGACACGACACATTTAATAACTAGTTGCTTTTCTCTAGACCTGCCCTTTGAATAAAATACTGCATTGAAGCTGTAGAAGAGCTAATCGTGCAGTAATGAAATGCAAAATATCTACAAAGGTAGAGTGAATAATTGACTTCCGAGCTAAATTGATCCAAGGTAATTTTGATGATTTAGTTCTATTAAAATCAACGATCAAACAATATTTGAAGTATCGTAATCAAGTGTTCGGTGATTGAAAAAGTTAATCAATGATTTTTTTTCCCCTCTGGAGTAACACGCACAACCAAAGTTAAAAATGATATATAATAAATTACATATATTTTCAGAACCAATAGTGAAGAAATGGTATAAATTCTTAACTTAGCTTAAGAACCAAAACCAATCAGTGATTATGGAAATGAGCTCTTTAAAACACTCAAATTTTTTCAAAAAAATATTTCATATATAAATTAAAATCTTGTTTGAATTTACATAAAATAGAAGATAAGTATTTCTTGTTGGTTGAGGTTGGTTATGATTTTTTACGAAGAAACCATGAAAATTGAAAGAATGATTGATAACAAAAGTATTCACACAGTAGAAATGTTTCCATGGAATTAAATCAATAAAATTTTTGTAGCTGTTGGGAAAATTTTTTATTCCTATTGATCTAAATTAAAAAAGCTTAACGGACTAAGTTCCACGTCAGCAAAATTTGTAAACTACACTTCAGTTAAGAGTTAGTTATATGCAGTGAATCATTTAGAAATTCAGTTGAAATATCATACTAATCGGCTATAGCAAAACTAGGAATTTCTGTAGATATATTAAAGCTGCTTGTCTTTATTCACGTTAATAGCTATCAAAGCCATAGGGTTTAAGTGTTTCTTCAGAGTCTAAACAAGTATATAAACCGTATACATTAAAACATAAAAATAATTTGTTTTTTTCAAACTCTGTGTCAATGAAGAAACAGGATCCTAGGCTATAGTTGTACCATTTAATAATTCTGTCTATTTTCATGAGAAATTTATAAACAAGATCTAAAGAAGTCTATTTTCATGATGAAAATAAAAATGTAAATTATATGAAAAAAAATCGGGATTAAACGAATAAGGGAACAAGATTTTGTATGATTTAAAGTGAGTAAATAACAGTTTAATGTTGTGCTTCTTCTTTCATTTTTTTGTTGTGAAGTTTGTAACAGTGTCTACTGAGTTTTATGTTAAAGTTTCTCGTTCAAAATTTTTACAGCTTTCATTCTAAATCCTTTAGAGAGTATAAAATTGAAAATTGTTTCTTAAGCATGGGAATGATCCAGCAAAATACAAAATACTAATAAACAAATAAAAAACTCAACAAAAGGCAACTGGATGTCTTTAGTGTTGCCGATTTTGTGACTTCTCAAAATACCGCAGCTGAAACGAAAAAAAAATCAATATCTAGATGCCGACTAATCAAAACAGTTATTCAATTCATCTTTATTTATTCTGCATTACTGGTTGTTAGTTCTGGTTGTAGTAATACTTTCATTAACCCGGTTATCTTTTTTCTATGTTTTGTTTGGGAATGTACAATCCATTACAAGGCTCCCTACTGTGTTTTCAATCGAACAGTTCCTGATGAACTATTAACCACTATTACATGCAACCTTCTGTCTGCTCTCAATATTGAAAAAGTTGTGAATTGATTTAGGGCAATCAAACATCATACACCTGCTATATTTACAGACGGCCTAATTTTCAAACTTCTCAACCAACCCTCCCTCTCAATAGAAACATACAGATTACTCCACAAAAAAACCCGACGTTTCTCTTGTTAAGAAGACAGTCATTAAGTCTAAAAGATATCCTTCCTCCTGGGTTACTCTACATGGCAAGAACGTCTAGAAACTAATTTCTAGTTCGAGTGTTGTCCAGGGAAAGTCAGTACTAATTTGTCGTGGGGGATTTAGGATAGGTTTGCCGACTGACACAACTCCGAGCCTAGTACAAGTTTTTATTCTGCTAGAGAACTAGAAAAAAAGGCAGCCTGTTAACAGATTCCAAAAAGACAAAGACAGTTTGTTTTCTTTATCGTAATTTTTTGGTGCAAACCGTTTTGATATGAGTCAAAATCTGAAGTGACAAAAATTTTAGTGTGAAAATATTCGTTAAAAGAGGTCCGCTCGCCAGAGGCCATTTTTGCGGTTAATAAGATCGCTGTACATGCCTTCCGGTCTTGATAACTTCGTCCCCAATTAAATAGCAACTTTTTTTAATAATGTTGAACATCAATCAGAATTTTCACAATCGCCTTGGGCGAACATAGAAACACGATCTTTTCATCTCCTCATTCCTGCTGTCCTTGATTTCAGTAGAGTGAAAAACCAAATTCTTCTAGCCTAGATTTCTAAAGTTTCTTTGTTAAAAATCAACATACAAGCTGAAAACTTTTAAATTAGGTTCTTTGATACTGAAGTGCTTAGTTTATCTTTGGCGTAAAAGAAGCGCGGAAGCGTACTCGCCTGTTTATAAAACTGATTCAGTAGGAGTGTCGGTATTTCAAATAGCCGGCCAAGTTATTATTGCAATTATCAGAACATGACAGTTGATGCGAAAGGATGGACGCAAAAGTTCGTTTTTCTCTTTTCAGACTAAAGAGATAATGGCTACAATAGATTAGAACAAAACAACATAATCCTGTTTTTCTTCAAAGCTAGACACCGATAAAGAAAGTGGGTGTGAAGAAGGCGTAAATATTCTTTTACCCTTAAAGACCAAATTCTGAAAACTCTTCTGCAGAACTTGAAAACTTTAAGTTGAATAGTTTTCGGTTTTAAAATTTATTACGAGTTGTGGTCAAGAACTAAGAAGCGCTTTGCTGCTTTAAGGAGGATTTGAAAAGCAAGCCATAGAGCAAAAAACAAACATAGCATCTCTTCTAATTAACTTTACAGTCCAAGAAAATAAATAATCAATGTTCTTTCGTGACTGGTCGGTTTTCTTGATGTATCAAAGCTGAACCAGACATGAACTCAAGCAAGAAAGTTCTGTTTAAGAGATCTCTTGTATTTGAAGTTGTCAAGAACTCAGACGCGGTGTTTAAGTACTTGAGATGTTTTCTTTCAAGTATTTCAATAGACATTTTATTTGAGCAAAATAGTTTGCTTTTAATGAGGCTTTTTTTCGTTCTCACCATCTAATAGTTTTTCATAGTTCCCAATAACATTTGACTTATATAAGTTATAACAGTAACAAAGTAAACTAAGATATTCATTTCTTTGTAAAGCCAAAAACACTTATTTTGTTCCGTTATAAAATACATAATTGTGGGTTGTTTGTCTAGAAGAGATGTGATCATGGAAATCTTCATATGACTGTTTATTCAGTTTGGTCAAAGAAATTTTGTTTCTGAAGATACTAAAATTTTGTCACCACATCCTAATAAATGCCTTAAGAATAAAGTTTGGTCCAAAGAAGTTTGTTGTTCTTGTTTAATCTTTTCAAATATAAACCAGTTAAAGAAATAAAATTGATTTTGTACTTTGAAGAAGCGGAACTTCACAGTTCACTTCTCCATTACAAAACTCTTTTCATAAATTCCTTTTTGAAAAACCAAAAATCTGAATCGCAGCTGTTTCTGCTTAATTCTAGCGAGCAATGGAGTGTTTTTAAGACAAAAACACATCTGTATTAATAAGGAGAATCGGAAGCAAAAAACCTCAAACCATTAACCTAAAATCTGTTCAGTTCACAGTCAGAGGAAGGAACTATTTAGAGTGACCTGTTTTTGGAAAGTATTGTGTTGCACCATAGGACTTCTCCGCTCATTGAAAGAACTATTTTACTGTTAAATGGTCATATTTGTTTCAGAGATTATTGTTACTTGTTATTACAAAGCTGAGGTTTTAAGTTGACTATTAACTTCCCGTCGGGAAGCCCATAAAACCAATGATTTGAAGTGTTTTTGTGAAGCACTTTCCATTTATTGACAACATACATATATTTGTATGATAATAATTTCTTAGGCAATTTGTACACTACAGCTACCAAATATACTTCGCCAAAGTTAAATGTTCTCAGATAAAAAATAATACAGTTATAGAATTTGATTCTTTATATGATTAAATAAACTTCAAAGTTATAAATACTGACTCGCCTCAGTTTCAACAAGATCTCGTTAAGAGATTTCAAACAGTCCAATTTAAGCCATCTCTTGCTTAAATAAAGAAACCTATATTAAACTATTTACACAAATTCACAAGTATATTCAATTGAAAGCATTGGCATGTTTTTGTCCTATAAGACTGTTTAACAATAAGAGAACATTTCTCGCACAAAGTAGCAGTAAATCTTTTGAAGGTATCATAAATCGTGAGTCAATATTGACACTGGCTTGCTATTATTCTCTATACTCATTCTGTTATCTCGAGAATGGCTTTTAAAATTTGTGTCAATAAACTAATGTGCAACTTAAAAGAAAGGCTTACAATTCTTAGGTTCTCTTGTGGGTTTAATGTTTATAACTCTAGAGCTACCAATGTGATTTCTACTCAAGCTACGCACAACTAACCACCATTAGCTTTCACTGGTCTCGGATTTTACACTTGATGCCTCACTTCCTGCACTGCCATCGCACGGAGAAGGGGTTTTCTCCTCGTCTTTTTCGCCTTTTTCTGAATCCGTTTTCTTGCCAGAACCATTGTGAGTTTTCACATGTTTAGACAGATGATCACTACGCATAAATCGCTTATTACATGTAGGACAGGCAAACCTTTTCTCGCCCGTGTGCGTCCTTAGGTGTCGCTGCAGCTCGTCGGATCTTGTGAATCTCTTACCACAGAAAAGCCAGTTGCATACAAAAGGCCTCTCTCCCGTGTGCCATCGTAAATGTGCCTTTAAATGAGAGGTTTTGCCGTACACTTTCCCACAGCCGGGAATGTGGCAGATGTGTTGAGTCTTTTTGCGAAATGGCGCTCCACTTGCACTGAGTCTCTCGTTTTCTTGGCAATAAGGGCAATCACAAGTTGCACGGCCTGTGTAACGGCGCGTTGCTCTTGCTACACTCTGAACTGTTGGCAACAAAGCTGGTGGACCTGGAATATACGAAGGCATGTCTATATACGTTGGTAATCCCACCTTTGATGCATCATTTCCTAGACAAGAATTTGAAAGGAAATGCCCATGGTTAATGTTTGCCACAGAGACAGGAGTCATTGCATGAGGCACATTTGCGGGTGAAAATTCGTGTGATAGTCCAGGGTAATGAGTGAAACTCGAGTGTATTGGGCTTGTAGAATGAGCTTGCTCGATCCAAGATGGATTACTATGCATCTCCCAGAAGCTCGGTCTCGTCGGTTGAGAATGTGAATGATGTGTGTGAGGTTCTACGGTCTGTTTGAACCAGCCCTGATGCGCGCTGTGTTCATACGGATGTGGAAGTCGAGGATAAATCGCTGTTTCAACTGCGGCTTGATGGTGAAGACGACTGACAGCCATCGGATCTGTCACTGAACTGTGAAAGTTAGAAACTGTTTGGCTGGGCAGGAATAACTCGCTCGTCTGGCTGCCTACAGCGTCGCTACAACTCGAAGTTGGATAACTGGTTTGAAATGGAGAATCTGAGAGACGAGATGCTCTGGACACAGCAATGGATGGAGACTGTTTCCAAGGATAAAATCCTTTACCGACTGTAGCATCGATTTGTGGCGGTGGTGTTTGTTGACCGATCCTGCTACAAGTGGCAGCCAACATTGCAAGCGGAGTTGTTTTAGGTCTTGTCAGCAATGATGATTGTTCCTAAAATGACCGAACGAAATCGGAAGATATTATATTAGTGATGCTAGTAATCAGCTTACGACAAAAATACTAATCAAATATGACGAGATTCCTCTACAAATAAATCAACTTCACAATCTCATCACAGACCTGTAAAACGAAGCAGTTATTCATGGAACGGTAAAAATAAAGTGTTTAGTCTTTTGTTCTTAATGTTTTCCTTGATGTGATTTTCTAAGTTTTCTTTCCGCCCCAATATATGTAAGCGTTTTGATTCACCGAGTCTCCGCGGCACACAAAACTCTTTTAAGATGCCGCTCTACTTGGGAACAACCAATCATGTTGCGCCTTCACAAATATGATTGAGCGATAGGGATTTGTTGACATATAATAAGATGTTCCAAATGGCACAATTATTCGACACCGATCACTTCGGACAATACAATGAACCTATCACCGATGACGCGGTAAGACCCTTAAGTCAGCCAAAACGTTGACAATTAAAGAATTTTCAATGTCTTCACACCTGCTTTTTGAGAATAAAACTTAAAAATATCTGTTGGAGAGTCAACCAGGTCACTTTACATGTTTGGAGTAGTATCGGAAGTGCTTATTAACTAGATCTCATTGAATTTCAATAAATTCTTTATCTAAAGAAGACTCGGTGATATGGGTAAAGTGAAACACACGAACGCTTGCATGCCTTGTGTATAAAAATTAAAATTCTATTTTTGAAAACGGACGCCGTGCTCGTGAGCTAAATTTATCTGCCAAGCCAAAATAAAATCGTATATCAGCAAACATGAAATAGTGGGTGGCTACAACCGGAACAGGGGGCGTTTAACTCATGTTCAAATGGGCGGTCTGTAGGCGTTTGCTCATCAGTTTGCAAGCATACAACATAATTTACCTTAAACATTGGAGAGAGCGGCGGTTCGATCTTTTGAACAGTAATGCAAACAATCACACTATCTCTTCATTCACACCTATACAGCTCAACATTGACATAATAAATGTGATTGTCCGTCCAAAAAGCTTTGTTTACTGATTCAAGTCCTGTCTAAAATTGCTCAAAATTACGACAGACGAAACAATCCGTGTTCTTTTTGAGTTCTGTAAACTTTTTTTCTGGTCTCGATCTCGATAAAATCGATGTTTGGTGTGTTTTTAACAAGCAATTGGACACCGGTAGAAATAATTGCAAGTTAGTACAAACGATAATTAAAGCGAGTTTCTTTAGTGGTTTTAATCCCCTTTGGGATATACAAAGTACAGTTTACGTGCTTTATAAACTTATCTATCGAGTCTGTGTTTAAAATAATGCTATGATTGAACAATTCAACACAGAATCGATTCTGCAAATCAAAAGACATTTCGCAACATGACAACCCCCGAAGCGACAAAAGTCTTTTAAGACTGCTCTATAGTTTATAGCATTGTAATAACTGTATAAAGCTGGTATTTTTAACTCTGTATGCGGTCTTTTGTAAAATTTATGTTATAGCTTACACGCTGTGTCACCTTTTAGCTATGTATATTGCAATTAAGGATAAACGGTTTGTTTACTGCCTAAAAATACTCAGTAGAATTCGAGTCGGCTTAACGAGAAATCGCTCAAATTGATATGCAGAGAGACATTTACTTAATAAAGCTTGTAGTTGCTACACTACCCGCTGCTAAGATTAAAACCGTTCCTTTTAATAAATAAATTAGTTTTCAATCTTTTCGCACAGGTTCAGGTGTTAAACACAGTGTTTCCTGTTGAAATTTAAATGTGGGTGCATTAAAAATCATTGCTATTGAAAAAATTCGTTCTTTCAAACTAATAACAGCCAGTTTTAGTACTCAAACAAGAATTTGGCACCCTTTCATCTGCCTGATTCACAGCATATTTAGTGAATGCCTCTAAATGTAATATGAAAATGACCCGACAACAAGATCAGATTGTGTTTTTGTACCCCTAAAAGCGACCTCTCGCATCTGCCGTGTTGCGCACCAACATTAGATGTGTTATGGTCGGGAAAACAGAAAAGGAAACACTCTACCTGATATTGACTTGGTTCTTTCGTGCAACGAAGGTAAGTTCTTTACTCAGTAACTAAAAACACACATGCAGCGGGCAAGACGATTTCAATCAGGCGTGGTTATGAGAATTATCGGCCGTCGAGAAATCGATAGGCGTAATTAGTTTTGTGTTTGAAGTGCCGCGATGGTAACTTTGCTCTTCAAATTTGCTAAGGACTTGCACGACCCTGTTCAAATATAAGTGATCTTCAATGCAAATTGCCGAGTTTCTGGCAGCTGCCTCACCGAACCAAAAAACCTGGCGCTTTTATTAAGCGGCGTTGAGGGGTCGTGTGACAATGATTTGATGAGAAAAGGCAGTGAGCCCGCGGGTTACGGTGAGCGAGAATAATTACAGGGGCAAAAATTGAGTGTCGGACACGCTAACTCTTATTTAGAACCAGATGAAAAGTTAGAGTGTAAATTGGATCGGAACGCCCCCTACTCATATTTTGACTTGTCGGCAGAGCGTATCAAATAGTAAATAATATAATCCTGGTCTGTTGAGTTTTGGTGCTTGTATGTAATACTGGGGTTTATTACAAGCCAGACCTTGCCTTGTTTGTCTCAGAACAGAAGCCAAACATTATTAGGCGGTCTCTTTTGCTATTGTCTCTAAATACATTGCTTTTCAAAGTTTCCTGATAAGGATCTCTTTGGAATTGATTCAGTGGGTCATTTATTTTTAATCGAATACTCAGCGCTGACATGACACAGGCTCTACCAACGACGTCAAAGTCATGAACTCTTCACTGAATAGAATAGCGGCTTCATCAAACGGGCTCTTAAAACGCTTTTGTAAATTAAGAAAATAAACGCTTGTATTTACATAACTGTAGTGAAGGCAAAAGACCATGTTTGCTGAACGTTTCGCTCAACAACTTTCTTGTTTGCGCTTGTAAAGTATATTAGTATTATTACTGGTTTCCTGAAGTAATGCAGAAAGAAATGAAAAACTTATAATCTTTCGCGTCTGAAGCTTTGTATTGATTTGTAAAAAGCAGAGTTGTGTTTTGCCATGCGTTGTCAACTAAACTCTTTTGTTTTAGATCCTTGTCGGTTCATGCAAACTCAAAGGAAGTTTATAATTGAGTGATAGTTTTTTGTTGAAGTAAAGACACCTCTGGGGGCTAATCACAAAACGACATAAAGAAACCTTTGGTCGGGTGTTCATGAAAGTATAACTCATTCTGTGACACGTGTTAACTAGCCAACGGAAACCGATAAGATGCCAAACTGTTCTCAAACAAACACGAAAACAATGCTTGTAATTAAATTAAGAAAAATCCTTCGTTTGTTTGAGCTGTCATTAACCGCGTTTGCTAAAATGACGCATTTTCTCCACATCATTTTTGCAGTCAATAGATAGCGGATTGCAGATAAACTTGGATAAATTTGTTCAAGTAAAGATAAACTTGTCATTTTAAAATATTTAAGCCGATTGCTTGTTGGTGTGTGTAAAATGCGGCATCGTAAGTCAAATAGAGCTTTTAAAAGCTACTAAATATTGCGTTAAGTTTAAACTTCATATTAAAAAACATTATTACCATAAAAGACAGCTGAGGTTTTTGAACTTTCAAGTGAAATTACATTTTGCTTTTACTAACTAGTTGCCAAGGTTTATTATTAACTTAGTAAAAAAATATAGTTGACCCCGGAATCCAGGAATTTTTTTTACCAATAAAGTCTAAAACTAAATCACGCATCATCATGTCTCACAAGGATTGTTTGAGTTTCTGTAGTTATTTATATGCTACAAGGCCGCTGAAGTACAAAAAGTCAGAAAGCAAACTATTGTAATTAGAAAGATTAAACACACAAATGACTTATTACAAAGTTGAGCCACCAATTGATTTTGATTTTCAGTGCTTTTGTACGAACAGGTCTTTATGAGCGTAAAATTTAATAATTATACTAAACTAAAGCTTATGCCTTTCATTAAACTGTTGTTTCTTATAGCCACGAAATATATGGAAAGCAACTAGAACTGCGTGCGAAGTATGGCAATGTTTTCGCTTCGAGATGATCAGTTTTAATTTCTCCCTGAAACTTCATTAGTATTTTAAAAACGATTGAAAGTATTCACAACACAGAGGCAATAAACTTCGATATCAAAATCAATAAAATCGCTCCGTACCATAATTGGAGCGAAAAAGTAGTGTATTTATTCGTTACCGGCCATATTTTTTTTTTCATTGAATGAAAATTCAAAGTTTATGAAACTTAAGAAAAAATTTCAATTTCTGAATTTGAACAAGATGAACATTCGTCAAATATTCTCTTTAATACTATTAAACTATATCATCGTTCACTAGCTGTTTCGACCGCTGGTTCAGAAGTTGAGTATTCTGGTTTGTGATAAAGTTGATCTTGGCTGTCAGTTAAGGTTCAAAGATTATAAACGATTTCAACTTTAAAAAAAACTTACAGCCTTAAATCTTGTGTTTATTTTGTTATTAGTTTGTTTGTTCTTTATATAATTCTTTTTTGTATTTCATTTTTGAAAAATTATTAATTACAAGCTTGAAATTACACTTATTTAAAAAAATATTTTTTGCTAAATTTTAGCCAGGACAACTACAAAGGAGTTTAGGACTAAAAAGAGATTTAAAATTGTGGTGAAAAAGATTCCACCATTTTGATTTTTGTTTGTGAAGTTGTTTGATCTCTCTTTAAAGTCACCGGATCACTTATAGAAAAACCACATCAGAGTTTTACTGGTAAATTTTTGTTTGCCCTTGAGATTGCTGAAAAGGAAAGAAGATGAATTTAAATTTATTTTTAAAAAATATATGAAACTTTAAGGCGTAAATTTGTCGAAAAATCGCTTGCGATATTGCAATCTCAACGTGTTTGCTTACTGTATTTTGCCGTGTGAATAAGTCGACTCCCTATTTTGTAGCCAAAAAACTGCAAGTTTTAGAATTTCCGTTGTAAGTCGACCTCCATATTTTGCAAGATAAAAATATCAAAAGCTCCCATTCTGTAACTCATATAGCGCAAAATGTAAACAAAGTGTTTGAAAAACCGCCCTAACTTTGGAGGTTTGAAGATAGTCGATGGTTTGTACACAACTTAAAAAGCACAAAATTTCAGTTTTACTTCAAAGTTTTTTTTTATTGATTCAAGTACTTATCATGTAATTGCTAGTTCCAAACGTTTTTATTTTTGTGTTTTGATCCGTGTATAAACCGAGTGCGATTTTTAGAAGTAAATTTTTGGTGTTAAAGGGTCGACTTTTACACGGCAAAATACGTTACCACGCATTCTTTTGGGATTCTCTTTGATATTCAACAAGAGATTAGGATCGTTATCGTAGCGTTTAGCCTTTCTTTACAAGAACTATTGCTGCTCGGTTTTAAAAAATTTTTGAAATGTTCGCCTCGACATTATTTTTTAATTGGTTCTCTTCAACATATTGCTTGGTGCTAAGAGGTTTCTTGAACTGATTCACGAAAAAACATATACAAGAAACAAACTGTTATACAGTGTGCACGCAAGTTATACAGTTGATTTCCCACTTTCCACTCTCTTATTCTTTGTAATTTAAAGTTTAAAAAATGGTATCAATTGTACAAAAATCTTACATAGTTTATGAAAATAAGAATAATGTAAGAACAAATGATGATTAAATTTGAAAAAAGAACAAAATAAAAGGTCACCAATAACTGAAGTCTACACAACATTGGCTGTATTTACTCAGAAAGACGAATTATTCGTCTTTCTGAGTAAATACGGCCATTTATTTGAAACATGTTTTGCAAACTGAAAACTTTGTGAATGTTATAAGATAACATAAAAATGAATTTAAAAAAAACAAAATAAAAGAAATGATCGTCCTTATTTTAAAACTTGTTTCGGCTATTTTACGCAAATGACCAAAATAAGGTTTAAATAACATCATGAAAAACACGACAGTCTTCTTAAATTATAGGGGGGAAAAAACTTCAAGGCACCTTCGTTGCACAATTAGTTTTACATTTTGTTTCAAAGGAGCAATTGACGGCGTCAGTGAGATGTAGTTACGCGGGCACTCCTACTGAGAATAAAAGCATTTATTCAATACGAAAGAGAATAAAAGTAAAAAAAGGAAGTTTCTAGAAAGGAGAACAATTACAACGTTATAAAAAAACGCTTCTGTTCTTTCAAGACATATTATTCGAAATGTTCGTGTCTTATACTAGTGTCTTGCTATATATATCATCACATCAGGCTTTACTATTTTCTTGAAGGGTTGACGTCTCATTTATAAATAAATGTTCTTATTTTTCTGTCAAATTTAAGATGAAACGTTTCAGTTTATTATATTGACACCAGTATTTAACCAGAAACTGAAACACTGATATTTTTATGTATCACTGAGCCTAATATGAAAAAGTTATGTTCCTCTGTGGGCGTGCTCGTTTTTTACCGCCTTTTGATATCTGCTTCTTCCCGCTCAAGTTGCTTTCAAAAAAAACATGGCGGCCTCTCGACGTTCCAAAGTGATTTCAAACGCTTGACAAGTAAGGTTTTCAGAAGCAAACGGAAATTGAAACTCAGCATAGAATCATGAGTATGGTATTCGAATTCTGAACAGATAAAAAGCTAGCGAAAAGAGCGAGTGACATGCAGGTTTCAAGTTTTCCAAATGAGGTATGTTCTGGTTTTCAATACACTCTTTTTTTTAATAAGAACGTCTTATTTTTGGGCCGAGGCTGAATGTTCTTAAATATTTTGGGGATTTATTTAACCTCAAATGTTCTTAAAAATGTTCTAAAAGTTTGTTAGTGGTTTTAAGCTCGCTAAAGTTTTGTTAAGCACAGTTATGACTTTTTTTTTTATCGTGTTTAGTTTAGTAAAACAAAATTTAGTTACTGGCTGCTGTCCAGACACTGTATGAGTATACAG
>JAOEHV020027390.1:0-17879 GCA_025447995.2 Isaurus tuberculatus | reverse complement strand
CAATAGAAACGTACGAAGCGTTCCATTTACCTAAGGCTAAACCTTTCTAGAGCCTTGAGTCTAAACTTAACCCTAGGGAGCAATAGAAACGTTCAAAGCGTTCCATTTATTTAAGGCAAACCTTTCTAGAACCTTGACTCTAAACTTAACCCTAGGGAGCAATAGAAACGTACGAAGCGTTCCATTTACCTAAGGCTAAACCTTTCTAGAGCCTTGAGTCTAAACTTAACCCTAGGAAGCAATAGAAACGTTCGAAGCGTTCCATTTATCTAAGGCTAAACCTTTCTAGAACCTTGAGTCTAAACTTAACCCTAGGAAGCAATAGAAACGTACGAAGCGTTCCATTTATCTAAGGCTAAACCTTTCTAGAGCCTTGACTCTAAACTTAATCCTAGGAAGCAATAGAAACGTTCGAAGCGTTCCATATTTTACCTAAGGCTAAACCTTTCTAGAGCCTTGACTCTAAACTTAACCCTTGGAAGCAATAGAAACGTACGAAGCGTTCTATTTACCTAAGGCTAAACCTTTCTAGAACCTTGACTCTAAACTTAATCCTAGGAAGCAATAAACACGTTCGAAGCGTTCCATTTACCTAAGACTGAACCTTTCTAGAGCCTTGACTCTAAACTTAACCCTAGGAAGCAATAGAAACGTTCGAAGCGTTCCATTTATCTAAGGCTAAACCTTTCTAGAACCTTGAGTCTAAACTTAACCCTAGGAAGCAATAGAAACGTACGAAGCGTTCCATTTATCTAAGGCTTTCTAGAGCCTTGACTTTAACCTTAGAATAGAAAACTAAATGAATCCAATATTTACAGGGGTTGAATTGACACCGTCGGTGAAAAGTTTGTCTGGCTTACCATTTCTCGCCCATGGTTTTATCCATGTGATAAATTTAGCTTCATTATCCTTTACATTCACAATCACATTGGGTACACTTTTCAGTATATCCTCGAGAGCTGTTCCACTTTGATCAACTTCAACCACCTTGTCATATTTCAGCCAGTAAAGTGCAGCAAAAGCTGCAATATTCACCTCACCATTGTGTCCTCTTAGCAATTCATGAACTTCCCATGCGAAAGATTCAAGCTGTACTTTAATGTGGACACTAGCTACAGCACGTGTTATTAAGCTAATGGTTTGGTTTCCAGGAGTTCCATTCACAATGACCAAATCTTGAATAAGGTTCAGTGAATTAGTGTCAAAAGACTTCGAACACTTTTCATAATATTCACTTAGAAACTTGTTTAATGGGGTCCAGTGTAAAGGTGTTTCTTTAAGAATAGATGTCACCTCACATCGAAGGAAGCACAACTCTTTTTCTTTCTCTGTAGCAACTTTGACTGTAACAGTTGTGCCAAATATTTGCTGCTGATTTACCTTGGACATGGCAAGGTGAGCATCAGAAAGTTTTGGTACTTTGATAAAAGCTTTCAGAGGAATACCTTCTCCAGAATGTAAAATAACTGAATAAACCTGTAATTTAAAAAAAATTCCTAGTTGTTTACCTGTTTAACTTGTTGAAAAAATATACTATTTAGTATTTCGAGCTATTTATCTTTTTGACCTGTTGTAAAAATGAAATATATCACAAAACTCTAGAAACAAAATGAATAACAATTTCAGTGTGTTTCTTAAGGCTTGAGAAGTGGGGTACACTAAGTGAGAAAGCAGGTACACCTGGAGTGGGTACGAGGTCATCAAGCGCCAAATGCTCAAGTATCTAGAGAGGTCGGGGGACATCCCCAGAATTAATTTGAACTTTCGAGTTGGGGAAAACCGGTACTGCCGTCGGGGAACGTCGGTACATTTTACCGGTGTACCGGCCTTAAGAAACACACTGAATTTGTTCATATACTAAATGTTGAAGTTCTAAACAAAACTCCGCTTCTGATGACTTTAAAATCCAGCTCATCACTTTTGGGGTAACTTACAGTGAATGTTATTGGCCATAAAAACTAATAATTATGGTAGGCAGAATTATCCCATTCGCCTACAATACAGTGAACCAGAGACTGTTAATGTTCAGCAAATATGCTTTGGCTTTAATGTAATCCCTGGTTTGAAGGTTCCATGGCATGCTTGTGAAAGACCTTGCAGCCAAACCTTATGAAACGAAATTTGCATTTCATTTTTCGAAAAATCGTTAAAATATATAAAGACATTTAAGTGTTTAAAGGAGCTAACACTTAAGTGTTTAAATCACATGACCTCAGGTGTTTGAACTCAAGACCTTGTGGTTGGAAGGCAAAGTAAAGTTAAATAACATTTTCTAACTCAATTTCTACCTTGCAGTGTTCCCTGAAAATGGAAGCAAGTTTCTTCTTTAAATCTTTCTTATTGACTGTTTCATCAAGGTTGGTTACCAGTAGATCTATCCCTCCTCTCTGTTGTTCCAAAATAGAAAGATTATGTAAGTTGGCCAGCCATGAGGCTGTTAGGTGTGGCGGAGCACCTACAATGGGTCCTGTCAGGGGGGTGATGCCAGGAATTCCTGATGCTTGAGATGGCATATTCAACATGCCATGATAAAAATGATTGGGCCACATGTTTGGATAATTGCTGTTATTTAGAAACCCTGGCTGGTTTACAAAGTGATGAGAGGCCATTGTTTGCTTGACACTCAGATTAGATCCAGATTGTTCTTTATTTTCCTCTGGATATTTACCCTGAATCAGGCCATTACAACCTTCACTGGTATTATTAGTGGGTAGACAATTCCTATCACCACATAAGGGGGATTTAAACTTTGGATCGTTCACATAGGCGCTACAGGATGTGTCTTCTCGTTCTGGAATAGTTCCTTTATCTCTCTGTAAAAGTCTGAATGCTGTGTTACTACCATTATTTGTACCAAGTTTACGTTCCTCTGTTCGTTTCTTCATCCTGTTTGGACTGCCAATACGGCAATTATCACCCATTGAGTGCACAACTTGTATAGTAGAACCAAACACAGTTTCCTTGTCCATTCTCTTCTTGGCCCTACACAGTTACAGCACAAAATTAATGTTGACATTAGAGTGTTGCTTAAGGCATGATATAATAAATAATTTGGAAAATTTGTGGAGCAGTCAACAAGTTACCATGTTTTCTTATACACCTGTTAGAGTCCCTCAATCAAGTTATGGTTTACAAAATTTTGGAGGTTGATTATTACATTTATTAAAGAAAATTAAAATATCAAAAATTATAGGAATATTAACATAAAATTTTTAATAATATTAATTTATTTTGTTTTAATGAAGATAAAAATGGCAATGATGTGTACTTACTGCTACTTGAAATTTTTTTTTTTTTGCAAATATCCAATCATAACAGATCTATTTACACACCTTGCAGCACTGAGAACATTAGGGAATCTGATTACAGCACATCTTCCAGTAACACTAACAACCTTTCCTCCACAGTTGTCTGACAGTTTCTTAAGTTGAAGTCTAACCAGAGCAGCATCCTTTCCTATTGGTAAGTTGAGGACTGTAAGTTCTGAAGACAAACCTGTATCATCACAAGTCTAAAACACAAATGAAAAAAGCAAAGTTGTGAACATTGTACGGCTCTACCATACTATTTCAGTACAATAATGATTAATAAGACAACCATAACAACATCACTTCATTACTTTTATTCATTTAGTTCAAATTAGCAGCTAAGTAAATTCAAAGCCACTACAGATAAGGACACCAGAACAGACTTAACATTACTATTATATATATTTACTTTTTCTTAAATATTTAATTATAAAAACTACATGTTGACAACGTTTTGTTGTCATCTCGACAACATCATCAGGTCCTTGTGATCTACGATAAAAATGCATAAATATATGTTCCCTGCGATGGAGCGTGACAAGGTCAAGGTAAACGAATTAATCATGCTTAGAACAAAGCATAATATATAAATGCATCATTTTTTTTCAAAAGTATCAGCGGGTAACTTAATTCTCCTGATATACCTCAGAGAGTTTTAGATACTCTTCCTATAACTTACTAAAAGTTTTTATAATACAAGATCATCAGGTCATTTGCTGATGTTAAAAAAAACTAGCATTTTCTCTTTAACCAATCTAAAACATCAAGTGGCAATATAGCAACCTCGTTCCCAGGGTTCTCTCTCTCTTCGGAGGGCTCTGAAGGGGGGGGGGGGCATGAGAGAACCCTGGGAACGAGGTTGGCAATATAGCTCGGGATTTGAATGAAAGCCCTCCATGGCACACTGGCACACAATTGCTAATCAAAAGACATTGGCCTCAAGAAGAATGTGTGTTCTTATCATGATGTACAGTCTATTACTTTTAATCATGTTAAAATATAAGATTTTAAAGAACAAAGAAATCTGTCCATGAAGATTTACCTTAGCTGTCGGAATGACTGGAAGATCAGCAGTAAAGTGATCAAACCTGTGTGCTTCATGAGCACAGGTAACGAGAGCATTTTGTGCTTGGGCATTGTGTAAACAGATTACTCTCAGGTTGTGCCTATGTCGAAGGTCAGACAACTCTGCAGCAAAATTGATATCCCCAGATACCAAAATAACACTAGCAGGAGCTGGGTATGACTGTGCAAACCGGCGCAGACTTTGCCTCAATTTGTCATCTGCAGCATTCTTTGAAGTTGCATTGATGTGAACCACGGTGACCTGTGAAATGACAGCTTTCATCAGTTTTAACCACAGCCTAGAAATGTGAAGATCTTGAGATACTACATGATTAAAAGATTCCCATCCACTATAGTATTCTAAAACTGTTCAATATCTAAAAAATAAAATTGTAATTTATGATAGCACAAATCAATATGTTTTAAATTTTCAAGAACTCTGTGTTTGGTATGAAGCAATTGAAAAACCAATTGCTAAGAAAAATAGAACCAGAACTGTTCAGTCAATTTTGTATTACAACTATAGGTTGGGTAGCTTCGTTTAACAAAACAGGTCTAAAAAGCAAAGCAGCTATGCCTAAGCTGATTATGAAGCTTCAATATATAGCTGCTTTGAAGCAGTAACAAAAAACCGATCACAACTTTCATTACCAAAACATATGTACACGAGAGGAGGACGGGGTAGTGCTAACCCTTGACCACTGACTCCCTCCTCGATAACCAATGCACAGTAAGAAATTAATTAAAAGTAGTCTCCTTTTTAACCAACCTGAGCTTTGTTTAGTTCTTCAATAACTTCTCTTTTCTCCTTGCTTATGTCACAGACACACATAAACTCCACCTCCCTGCAGCCACCAAAGAACTCCCTTCTGATCTTCTGCACTACATCAAGAGCAGACCTGCCACGTGGCACAGGACAGTTTTCTATGTCCCAGAACACGCCAATTGGTTCTGTTTCACCTGCAGAATTTCCTGTTGCAATGAAAAAGACATACTTCATATGATAAGAGCATTAATTTCACAACTACATAACTACAACTGTTATCATAATATAACTATTAAAACTACTACTTACTGAAACTACAGCTATAATTGAAACTAATACTAAAAGTACTAATTATAATAGTACTATTAAAAGTACTACTAAAACTACTACTACTAAAACTACAACCTAAAACTACTACTAATTTAAAAAACTACTACTAAAACTACTACTAATTAAAAACTACTACTAAAACTACTACTAATTAAAATACTACTAAAACTACAATTGAGAACTACAACTAAAACTAGTTACTATTAATAACTACTTTTACTACTACTATTTACTACTTTTAGTTACTAACTACTAAGTCTATACAACTGTTACTATTATTCTACTCCTGCTATTACTACTAATATTACTACCACTACTACAACAACTGCTACCACTACTACCAGATTGAAACAAAAATGGATTGTGTTTAATACATAAAATTTATTTGGAAATTCTTAAACAAATATTGGTTGCAAATATAATTTTTAACAGTCTCACATACCATTTTCCTTGCCAGTAACTGTTCTAACTGATGGTGAATTGGGGCAGTCATGGCCTCTTGTTCTACAAGGACTTTTAACACTTCCATCAATACTGCTCAGTGAATCACCAGAATTTTCATAGCAAGTACCACATGAAGAACACAGAGACAAATGTCTAGGAAGTAACTGAGCAACTTTTGTAGTATTCGGACTGCATGCACATTGGGCTTCTGAGTTTGATGAATGTTTGTTTGACTCTTGCTCAGGAGTATGGACTGTTGGGATAATAGGAATAACATCTATGCTTTTGAAACAAATATGCTTTGTCCTCTCCTCTTCACTAAAGAACACAGCTTTGCACTGAAAAAATAAAAATAATCAGTTATTTTATTTATTAATAAATGTTAGCAGTAGCCACACATTTACTGTAGAAATACTGCAGCCACAATAAAGAGGCATCTGAAAAAGTATTGTTTCAATTATGTCTTTTTGCTTCTTCTTAATTGCTCTTGCTTCTTCTTGTTCTTGTTCTTCATCTTAGTTTGATCTTGCTTCTTCTTCTTTTTAGTTTAAACTGCTTCTTCTTCTTAGTTTGATCTTGCTTCTTCTTCTTGACAGTTTGGCTTAGTAAGAGCCCTCTTCAGTGAAGAGGGCTCTTACCGAGCCAAAACTGTGAAGTGGGCTCTTACCGAGCCGAAACTGTCAAGAAGAAGAAACAAGATCAAACTAAGAAGAAGAAGAAGAAGAAGAAAGAGCAACTAAGAAGAAGAATAAGAAGAAGAAGAAGAAGATGAAAGAGCAACTAAGAAGAAGAAGAAGAAGAAGAAGAAAGAGCAACTAAGAAGAAGAAGATGAAAGAGCAACTAAGAAGAAGAAGAAGAAGAAGAAGAAGAAGAAGAAAGAGCAACTAAGAAGAAGAAGAAGAAGAAGAAGAAGAAGAAGATGAAAGAGCAACTAAGAAGAAGAAGAAGAAGAAGAAGAAAGAGCAACTAAGAAGAAGCAAAACAATATAAGATAAAAGAAGAATAGAAGAAACATAACAGTTGTGAATTTTATTTTCAGGTGCTGAAAAGATATAAATTATATTAGAATGAACTGAGATACAAATTTTATCTGCCAATGTCAAAACGATCTTTGTCAACATGAGAAGATCAAGTGTCTATGTAATATTCTGTTTTGAACATAATTTTCAATAACAAAAATTGATCAAAAACAAAATTATCAAAAAAGGCACACCAAGGTGTTGCATAATATTTTATCTGGCAAAGTACTGTACATCATACCATCAATAATCAGATATCAACTGAAGATATCAAATTTTATAAATTATGTTTAATTACAATAAGTGAAAAGTTAAAGGTCCTATCTTGGAAAAATGTGATCACTACTGTAAACATACACAATTTCAATTTATTTAAAGTACAAAGTTACTTACTTTTGAACATGCTGATGATGGCATAACCTGCCTCTCTTTTCCATTATCAATATGCTCTTGCATTGATTCTTGGTCCATAAAGTGTGTATCACAGTTAGGAAAGCCACAATCTCCAGAACATTTAAAGGCATTATGGGAAGGGCACCGAGTAGGCTGAACTTTAACTGGCTCATCTGATAAAAACAATAAAATCATAGAAAAGTTGAGTCACAGCCACCATCTTTTAGACTTAACAGCAACATGAAATAAAAACAGAAGAAGGCAATTTTGAAACAGACACCTGTCAACCTTGAGTTTGTTTACAAAGTTTGACAACTGAAAGAAAAGATACCTACTTGAAGGTGTCTTTGTTAATCGTGGATGGCGATAGGGACAATTCATATCACTGCACTTCTTTTCTAACCATAGTATGCACACATGCTCAGTTTGTTGTGATTTCTTGTTATGACGGAATGGACATTGCTGAAAGAAATTATTGTTAAAAACTAGTTTGTTCACTAGTTTCTTTTCCAGGGCCTATCAAATTATAACAAAATAGTTTATAGTTTCTTGGTGACTCAGATACAAATAAAGAAACAAAGAATGAAATTCTTGTAATGTTACATTTGGGTAATTAAGTCTCTTTTTGCACTTAACTGCAATTAATGTTCAAAGCGTAAAAACTTACTATGTAATCAATCTTTGTAGTTTCAAGTTGTCAGATACTTACCACTGTAATAATTTATTTTACACTTTTAACTAACAAGTACTCCATTCAGAATTTATTTAATTTTTGTTTTATTATCATAAATTTATTTATGCAACACAAATAAAATTGCAAAAAAAAAAATTCAGATTAAATTTTAAAGTTTCCGGCATAATTTTGTGTTGGTAGGCAAAGAAAATTCGGAAATTATTTCAGGCTCCGTGAAAAAATTTTATTTATCATTTCCCTTGAAACCTGATAAATGTCATGCCTATTGAATATCGCTGATACTTGAGAAAGACAAAACGAATTGATGTTATTTTTATGTTGAATAACATGAAACTGCAATGTTTTTAAGTTAAAAATCGTTTATGAAGATAAAGCTTACAAGATTCAATACTTGTAATTATTATAAGCAGTATTATTAATTTAAGCAAATTTGACACATGTATTATATATAACAGTAAGTTTGTTAATATTGTTGACGATGGATTTGCGAGGAACGAGATACTTTCTTTATTTCCAATACCTTTTCAAGATGCATCCTAAAATTAAAGATGTTGTTACTTTAATATAATGAAAAGGAAAAAACAAAAGAGAAAACACGAATATCTGAGAAAAGCATTATGCAAAAACCCAGATATCACGTGTACTAAGATCCAATTTCTGATACTTACCTCGCCAGTCTTGGGTTGGCAGTCCTTTCCACTCACATAAAATAAACAGTCCGTAAGCGAGCGATGATCTCTTTTCTCATTTGCGGCTGTATTTAGTGATTTTTCTTTTCCCAAAAGCTCTGCAGGTCCTCGTGTTTTTATCGTTTCGCCCAAAATGTCACAACCGTTGAGTGCACAGGCTGCGGCATTTGCAGCGTCGAGAGACAAAAAATTTACAAAACCACACTGTTTTGACTTGCCAGAGTCATCTCGCAAAATAACAACGTTTTTTAAAGGTCCAAATTTACTAAATAATTCAAATAATATACTCTCATTTACCCCTAAATTCAATCCACCGACCCACACTGGACAGGAAGCTGCCATCTTTGTCGGCCATAACACTTCCTTCGAAAAGAATGCTGGGACGTCTTTCCTGTTTGCGCACGCAATTTGAGTGGCGACTGAGGATTGAGCCTGCATATGAAGGTAAATTTGGGACTAAATTGATTCGTCGGGGTTAAGTGATCGAATCGTCGATGTTCCTAGATCGTCGACAGTGATTGCAATCATCGTTGCATGGATCGATTAGTCGTTTGTCGAAATCGAACTGTCGTTTATGAGCGTGAATTGTTTCAAATGCTAAATCGAGTCGTTGCACGTCAGATCGAATCGTTGCACGTCAGATCAAATCGTTGCACTTCAGATCGAATTGTAATACCGCAGTATCAAACGCAGTAAGCACTGCCATTTTTTTTAATTTTTTTAAACATATTTTTTAATTTTTTCTTTTAAATTTTATTCAACCGGTTTCGCCAATACTGGTCAAAAGTTTTTTTTGGTCGGATTTTCGAGGTAAGGGGTTAGTCCATGGTTTTGGTCGGATTTTGGGTCATTTTGGAGGTGTTTGGTCAATTTTTTTTTTTGGTCGGATTTTCGAGGTAAGGGGTTAGTCCATGGTTTTGGTCGGATTTTTGGTCATTTTAGAGGTGTTTGGTCAACTTATATTTTTAGTCGGATTTTTGAGGTAAGAGATTAGTCCATGGTTTTGGTCTGATTTTCGGGGTGTTTGTTCTACCTTTTTTTTTGGTCGGATTTTTGAGCTAAGGGCTTTGTCCATGGTTTTGGTCGGATTTCGAGTCATTTTAGGGGGGGTTGGTCAATTTTTTTTCAGTCTGATTATTGATGTAAGGGGTTAGTCCATGGGTTTGGTTGGATTTTGGCTTCTTTTTGAGGTAAGGGGTTAGTCGATCAAGATTTAAAACACTTTGCAAGGGTTCTGTTATTAGCAGGTGCGTTTACATTGTTCAGGGGTAGAGTTTTGAAACTATGTTCGTGCAGCATTTCGAATTACGTTTGGATTTTTCTATTTTGTTTGTTTGTGTTATTAGAGAAGTTACTTTTTTTTTGTAGAGAGCACGTGTGTTTAACAATGGGCCAACGTTTCTCAGGAAGTGTAAATTTATGCTACTTTTCTTTGTATGTTCGGTTTGTTGCCGCGCTTGTTTGCAATCTTGACGGTTCGGAGCGAAGAAAAGTTACTGTCTTACTTTGGAGAACTAGAGGTTTTAATGCCAGCCTCTCATCACTGGGCTTATTTTAACTTTAAATCATTGAGTCTTCTCTCTTCTTCTTTGTTTACTAAAGTTTAACAACTTGTTTTTTTAATTTAAAAAATATTTTTGACGTGGGAGAAAAAAAGGGAATTTAATAAGTGAGTGGGACTCGATTTTAAGAACGTCAACACACTTTTTTTCTTGACTTGGTAGAAGGTCTTTTACTTTACGTATTTAGACCTTTAATACTTTTCCGTTGATAAACAAGAAGATGTAACGGTATTTACTATCTCAACATTTCAAGATCGACAAGTTTTAGGTCAATTGTTGGCGCCAAGTAATGGAGATTGTGTGCTGTAAACGTGGTGCCCATATGGAACGTACTATAATCAACTGTAAGTTGAAATGTTTAATGAGTGATCGCCCTAAGTAGACTAGGAAGCTGACGCTCCAATAGTAATTTCAATAGGTTTTCAAAAAAACTATTCACCAAGTAGTAGATGTACAAATTGCACTGAAAAAAGCAACTGGCAACATAAAAATTATCCGATATTATCATACCGATATGGCAAATTTTCTTTTGGCTTTATTCCCATACTTTTATTTGCATGTCCATTAAATTAAAAAAATATGGAAAAACTACTGTACAGCCTTTGAGCTACAGAATTTTTAGTTGTTGTAGACTGAATGTAAGTGACATTTAGAAGATTGATTGGTTTTAAGTTTGTTCGCTAATCTAAAAGAGAAAAGACTAGACTATTCACTGGAACTTGCCTCGCGGTAGTGCTCAGGAGTTAACTCAACCTTTGCGGTATAATTTAATAATAAAGACGACGAAGTCTGAGCAACAAGTCTACATATTTGTATAACAGTAAACTATAGCAAATGCTGCATTTCGATTGGCTACTCTACTTAAGCTTAGATCTTTCAATAATCGCCTAGCAGGAAAAAAAACTGTATTTCTTTCCCAGTTCCGAGTTTTTCAACAGGTATTTCTCAATTATATCTTACAGTAGTTTTTATTTCCACGTGCATTTTGTTTCCGACTTCGTACTCGGTTTTTGATGGACGTCAATCCGCAAACTTTGACTCAGATCTTGCCTTTAAACGAAAGAATTTTGATTGACGTCCATCAAAAATTAAGTTCGACGTCGGAAACAAACTACGCGTGTAAATCAAAACAGCTGTATAAACGCCATTTTCATTTACAACGCCTGTTAGACTTTTCGGTGACGTACAGTCCATTCCTCCTCGTGGTAAAATTTGTTAAAATTTCGGTATCCATCACGGAAATATCAACTGTGTTGTTGTGCCAATTAAATAAATATTCTTCTATAAACTTTTGTATCTATTCATCTTGTTTTTTTAAATATACTATTTTAAGCTTCTTTACCTATTGCACATTCTAGAAAAATACAATAATCTATTCGAAATTCCGCATTCTACAATCAAATTGAAAAAAAAGATGAAATGCTCTTTTTAGAGCCAACAGCGACAATAAAACTTTTGTATATTTTTTAAATTTTGTATCTCATGAATTTCGGATGTCATTGATTTAATGCGCCTACCAACGTTAAGCACGAGAATGTTAAGGTTTAGGAAGGCGGGGGAGATGTAAGACATTTGGCGTTTTGGAAAATTTGTTTCAAATTCGACACCGTTCCAACGGAAATTTCATCAATTCAATCTTCCTACCCCAACGAAAAGTTTTAGATTTAAAAAAAGTTAAAAATTTTATAATTTTCTTCATTGAAACTAATCAATGCACAGAAGTACAACTTTTAAACATACAACTAAAAATTCTTAATAAGCAACCTCCAGTCATTTTTTGCCAACCAAGGGCATAGGAATATTCTCTAATCAAATCACTAGACCCTAGGTTCGAGTTTGGCGACCAAAGTTCCCATTCTCGGAAAGGCAAGTTATTTAAACGCCACACTTCTGTCCCAACCCGATGTGGCAAATAATGTTGGATTCAAAACAATAAAGTCTTTTGCACCTTTACTGCGTCGCTCTCTTTTCCATATACGTTTCAAACTCCAATTTGGCTGAAAAGAATATTGATTTACTGTGGAAAGAGTCCGACAAAAGGAAGAGCTTCGAGCGCCCTACAAATTACAGCTGAATGGAACGACCCGCGGCTGGGAACATTAAGATAATCCAGTAACTTCACCACTCTGCTTCTGATTCTGCAAATAAATATATCCCTGTGTTATCTAATCCCAATATTTAGTAGTTAACTAATTATACATAAATTTTGGACTTTACGTCACGTGGGTCTTGATCACGTGCAGCGTGTTAGTTTCGTGTTGGTCCCCGCTTTCCCTGAGGTGAATCAACTTCTTGAAGTGTTTCTTTACTATTGGAGAGTGACGCGACCATCAGGGGAGTTGGCTGCTTAGTCGGCGGTCCGTAGACAGTCAAAGCTTTAGCTCCATGTGTAATAAAAGGGGCCGATTTACTGGGCCCAGAATCCTTTGAGGGCGTACCACTGTCAGTTGGATGTCCTGCAGCGCGTCCTTGAACTGAGGTTTTGCGTTCATGATTATCGTGCTTGGATGCAGTATTAGGAGCAGGACCTGCTTGTGTGCTTGATTTAAACGAGTTTAGGGAGCTTTGCTTTCGATTGTGCGGTGTTTCTGGTGGTGAAACTCCTGTATCAGGCCCGCTATCTCCATCGCTTGTACTGCTACTCATAAGATCACTGTCCTCGCTCATTTGGTATATAGGAGCACGCAACGACTGAACACTTTCTGATGAGTCCTCGCTAGGTTGCAGCCCATTATCAACATTTTCTACAGGTGGTAAATCTCTAACAGAAGTCAGCCCTGAATGTTTTTGACGGTAACTTTCTTCCGCTGACTGCGACTGAAAAGGGCGCGGTGATTGTACATCTAAATCCGAACTGTCGTCAAAAGAAACTTTCCTTCCTTCTAGAGTCTGAATATTAGGCACAAAGAGAGAACATTTATTACTGCTCTCTTTCCAGTTTTCAGTTTGAATTGCCGGCATTAAAACCTCTTCTCGTCCACGGTTGCAAGTGTTTCTGGGAGTTTTTGAATCCTCTAAGTGTTTCATGAGTACAGCAACAACTACGTTGAGCAAAACAAACTGCGTGCACAGCACAAATGTAGCAAAGTAAATTGGGGCTACGTGTTGCAGAGCTTCACAGCCGTCGTATTTACAGTGGTCCTTGTTTAAAGTGTCCTGAAAAAAAAAACAACAATTATCGAATCTTCTAACGTCATTTTTTAAAACACACAATTTAGACCACTTGAGAATCTTATTCTCCTTGCAGTAAGAAATGCAAGGAACCACACTTTGATCGTTAACCTCTTCATCGAAATTGCTTTATCTAAATTCACGTTTCACCAACCTGTTGATGCATTCCAATTGTTTTTTTAAAAAGTCACATGTAAGTTATTAACTACCTTATTATATAAAATGTAAAAAGGAAATTTTAAGACCATTTAATTAACGCGGTTTGTTTGGATTTACATGCTCAAAAGCAGTTACTTTCACAATGGAATGTGCTTTTTACAAAACAAACAATGATATCATTCAACACAACTGGATGTTTGGCAACGGTATAAAAATCAAACAAGTTAAAACCCAGTAAAACAAGTATGGGAGGAATCCATTATACCATCGGTACAGCTGAGCCTAGATCAGGCAGAACACATAACTGTATCTTAGCCATGTTAAATTTTGAGTCCAAGTAAAAATACTTTAAAACTAGAAGTTTCCAATGCCAAGTGTAGCGCTGCCGAGTGTTGTAATTTGTTTGTAGCTGCATTGTTTAGCGATACTGCTGAAAATCCTTTCGTATTGCAAAAACGAAACACGTCATTTTCGAGAAACTATGGGAACAAGTGTAGAGCCCGGGTTCCTCTTGTGCAAGGGGAACCGGAACAGCGAACTGACTTTGGAAACGAGAAAGCAAATTTGGGATCGGGACAGACAAGGCAAGAACGACCAAAAAACTATAATAATTCCAACGAATTTAGTTTTGTTTCGTTCAGCTGTTCTCACAAATCAACTGAAGCCCTAAGCTGATATCGTACCCGCGTGAGATGGACCAAATTTGCGAGAAAACCCTGCAAAACTGAACGCAAAGGGGATCGAGTTGATTAACGTCGCTCAACTCTGTCTTCAATAACAAATGTAAGGAAACACAAATAGTATTGCTGACTTGCTAATGCTCGTAAACAACTAGCACGCATGTGCAGATTGGTGCAAAGGAAAACAGGGCCAAACAGCGTCACGTAGCTAAGAATAAACCATCTCGAGGTAAATCAAAATAGGATAGAGAGAGATAAACAGAGCAGCGCTAAGCAGCATACAGCATAACACCTACAGAGAAAGGAAAAGTAATGTAGATCATAGCAGGGCAGAAAGAAAACGAAAAGTGCTGTGCAGAGATAAAGCAGAGCACAATATAATAAAGACGAAGGGAGAAAACTACGTAGATAAGAACGAAAAAAAAAACAAGCAGGAGAAAAAAGTTAAGGTACGGAACATAGCGGAACCGGTCAAGGTAGAGAAGAACAGGCACACAAAACCAAGGATCGTAAAAGAAGTGGAATTGCGCGAAGAAGAATAGTAGAGCAGATTAAAGTAGTCTCTCTATGGGTTAATACAACATGACAAAGATAACATATAAATAAGTTAACAATATTCACGTAAGCAAGTTTGGATAAGAAAAAAAATGTTTACTGGTACTAAAAACAAGCAAAACAATTTTTAATTTACCTTCATGATTCCGTTCCAATTATCTCCAGTTGAAATTCTAAACAACGTTAACATTGCGTAGCCGAATTCTTTGAAGTGCGCATGCTCGTCAAGTCCTTCGCACGGCGCCGTTTGGCAGTCTGAGAAAAAAAGAAATGTTTAATACTGTTGTTTCTAACTTCTTGTGCTTGTTAGTTAAAGATGCTAGTTTATTTAAGGTAATCTTTATTTAGTTTTTTTTTTAAACTTAAAAAGTGTGTAGGGGGTGGGTACTGCACGTAGTTGCACCCGCAGCTCAGGGTTTTGACCCAGAGGCCAAAACCCGAGAAGGCAACCTAGTAGCCCCCGCGGGTGTTTATATATATAAATTTGATTTATTTGCAAAGGTATATAACTCGGTTTACAAGTTGTTACCCACAATATACATAACATGCTATAAACGCCTTATACAGATCAAATATTTAAAAGACGCAAGGTTGTATTGGGTAATTTTTGAAGCCTACCACGAGGCTAAAGGAAGGGGATCCAGTTGGCAATGGGCAAGGATGATCGTCGTATCTTTTAGCTGGTATCTTTTAGGGATAAAAATCTTATGTTGCCACGCCAACCTTCACAAGACTTCGGCATCTTTTAGGGGTATTTCTGAAAAATCCGACGATCATCCCCGCCCAACGATATATGGGAGTTTCCCCCCGGGAATTTGACACTTTACTCAACTTGTTTCAGTCATCTTTTTGCTGTATATCATAACAGAGAGCCTCCTTCCACTGGGAATTATATTTGCCATGGATTTACTTGTCGTCCAGAGGAAATCGAAGGTTCTGTTCCACTTCGGCACTACAGAGAACTTTGATAGGCGCTTAACTCGATTGTCAGTTAAACTTTGCTAGAAATTTGGCTTTAGATTAGATAATTCTACTATCTTTTAAAACTGTATTAATTTTTTTTTACCAACTTAAACTTATAATATCGAAATTATTGTATTATATAATTATCTTGTTGCAAATGTTGTAAGATTTGATAATCCAATGAATACTTTACCGATTTTTCCAAACAGTTCCATTCCCAATGCGGCAAAGATAAAGAACATTAAGAGAAACAAGAGGCCCAAGTTTCCAACCTTTAATGAGAAAGACGCAATGTTTTATCAAGAGACATTTCAAATACATCGGTGACCAAATAGTACTGAACATACGTGCTACTGTAACTAATGGACGTTGTGAACGATCTCCGAGCTTATAAACGAAATTTGAAAAACGTTTTTTTTGTCTTATGGAGTTGTCATTAATCCCATCAAGGAGGGGGCCAGAAAGAAAAACTAAATATGTACAAAACAAATTCATTACCTAGCAAAAGGACACATTATTGTTTCATGGCCCAACAAGAACTATAACTTGGTTTTGTGGCCATTAATATCTAGAGTTAGAAAGCTTTTTAGGATTCATGACATTTCGATATCAACATGATTTCCATTGTGTTCAACTTTCATTCCGTGCTTGTCACTCCATTCTTCATCCTGGGAATGTTCACCTTCCTCTTCAGTAGAATCTTTACTTCATAAGTTTTATATTGGAAATAAACTCATTCGTATACAGTGATATAACTAGGCAAGTTTCTAACCTGTGGGAGAGCCTGCGCAACTGTGTCCAGCAGTTTGCGAATTCCTTCAGCGGTCTTAAGCAACTTAAGAACTGAAAAGAAAGGAGGAAAGAAGAGCAGACAGTTTTTGGAAATATAGCTTTTAATTTATATTCTTAAACTATTATTTAGATAAGATAAATGCTATAAATTGCCAATGCTGTATGTGTTGAAAAAGCAATACAAGTGCATAGAACAAAAACTACAAAACAAAGTAAACGTACAACTTAAGAAGTTTAATTATTTATTTCGTATCAACAATAGTGTTAAAATTGTTAGAGAAACCTTAGAACTACGTCAAATCTTCTTGAGTTTTTAAAGTTTTTAGTTTTTTAAAATCATTAGCATTATTTTGATAATTATTTCTAAGTGATGCGAAGACCTGGAAAGCCAAACTTTTCTAATAAGGAAGATGTATTCCAACCGTTGTAATAAAGAATGGACAAACCTCTCGCGATTCTCAAAACTCGCATTACCCGGATAATAGTGGGGTTGATAGGAAGGGCATTAGTACTTAGTTCTTCAAGGACAATGCCTGCCACGGACAGAATCACTATCAATATGTCCAACTGATTCCACCTAAGCAAAAAGATATCGTTTTGGGTTAAAAGTTGACCCCTAAGATTAATGTCATCAAACAGTTCAGCTGGTGATACAATATTAGCTACGGTCGTAACTTTTGTCCAGTGGAAAGGAATCTAAGGAAATTGTTGTTTTCTGGATTCCAGTTCGTAGATTCCCGATTCTACGCCATGGAATTAATTCGAAGTAACACATTTGGCGAGTTCCTTTACAAGGCAGAATGAAATGCAGCTATACAGCGGATTTATGTAAAGCGAGAAAATAAGAAAGTGGGAAAGCATAGGATAGGATAGGTTTTGGCAAAATTATACCTCTTTCGTAAAAATGCCTACGGTAACAAATAAAAGTGCAAAGAGAATAAGAAAAATTTCACGATTGCAAACACCGGGATAGATTCAGCAAGTTTAATTAGTATACTGGTTCTCCGATTAGCCGAACTGGTGGGAACATAGTTTTCGAAAACAAGTGCGGATAATTTAAAAAAAAAATCACGGTTAATTTAGTTTCCATAGATAAAATTAAAAAGGAGAAAATATAACTTGGATTGATTTTATGATAAATACTCAGTTGAGATATGGCGGCACGGTTAGTGGAGTTGGTAAGATCTATGCCTTCTAACCACAAGGTCTCAGGTTACCGTAGTTATTTACCTATAAGCCGACCTATTTTTTGAAAAATTTTGACTTCAATCTGCCAAATAAAGTCCAA
>JAOEHV020027280.1:0-18047 GCA_025447995.2 Isaurus tuberculatus | reverse complement strand
TCCTCCATTTAACGTCTCTCCAGTTACAGGCTGTAAACAGGGTTCCACTTGCACGTCCGAACATACCACATCTAGCAGCTCAGCTTCCAGATCTCTCAACTCATTGTGCCTCTGTATTACAAAACCTCCACGTTTACACACCATTGCAATATAATAACTATTATAAAAAATAATAATCAAGAAATACTTTATTTAATGTCGTTACACGCAGAGAGTGGTTGCCCAATCTCCTTAGCCATAGGCTAATTAATGTTATTGTTATTATAATTATTATTAATGTATGAGTAAAAGAAAAAGAACTGGAGAAAATAGAGAAGTGTCAACTGCCTAGGGAAGAATTAAGAAAGTTGTGGAAGCTGAAGAAAGTGACTGTGATGCCAGTTGAAGGCCGGCTGTATCTGATATGTTTGACAAACACATGGAAAAGCTTGTCATTACCATCAGACTTCAAGTGATTCGGAAAACTGCTCTGTTTGGAAGGGCTAGACTGCTAAGAAGTGTTTTGTCCCTCTAGGGAATTAGGAGAGGTCTCCCTTGGGACCTTTAGGAACTAGCGGTTACATACTCTCAAGGGAAGTAATTGATCAGGCCAGGAGTATCTTTTAGGGCTGAGATGCTGTTCAATGGTAATAATAAGGATTAAGGAAAAGTACCATCTTTCTTGTTTACCTATAACACCATTGATAGTGACCTAGATTTGGCAGTTGTAGGGGCATCTAATCTTCAATTTATTTTTGGTTTGTTACAAACAAGTGCTGGTACCATCTACAGCTCTTCACATGCTGAAGGTCACCCATTTATATAATTAAATAATATATTTATATTAGTTATATATAAGAAAAAGGATGCCGTGAATCGAGCAAGATGGAGGGTGGGAGTTGGAGAGATTGCTGCCAAAGTGGGGTAAATCTGGCCACCCCCGTTTACTGGGATAAACCCGGATCAAAATTGGATTGATGATGATGATGATTTATATAGTTATATAGAGATAGGTTTAGATATAGATATAGATGTAGAAAATATAGATATTAATATTAAGGATTGTTAAGTGACCAGCCTCAACACTGCAAGGATCTCTTTTAATCCTATTACTTTGTGTAGAGGACACAGAATTGAACAAGTTTTGCAAGGTTTGGTTAAATCTTATCTTTTTTTGATTTGTTCAAAATCTCATGTCCTCTACATGAAGTAAAACCGTCTTTTAGCTTGCAGAACAACCTGTAACATCAGTGTACAAAGTGCCAGAAGTGAATCAGCATAAGATGCATTAAGCTGGGCACCTTTAACCATTGGCCCATGCTGTTTCATATACTTTTTTTGTAAACGTTCTGTTTAGGTGCAGCAATTTATGTTGAAGGTTTTAGAGAAAGGATCATGGAGTTTGAGAACTTTGAACACAAATTTGAGGTGAGGAATTTATTAAACTGTAGTGGAGTTAGGTTTTTATAAAATTCCCCTCAGAATATATTTTAATTCTCATTATTTTTCTAGTTCATGTATAAAGGGTCATTTAAATACTGTTTTGGCTCTGAGTTTCATCAAAAAGAAGTTTTATTACAATTTGATCAGTATTTGCTTCTTTCTCAATCTTTTTTCCTTTAAGTAAGTTTTATTTTAGAGTTAAAACAGCTGAGCATAATTAAAACATCCACAGTTTTTATGTATTAGTTAATTATATACACTGTTTAAATCCAAACCAAGAAATAATCGATTTTCTTATTTGTGATTGATTGGAAGTTAATGGTTCGATTTCAGACTCAAAATTATGGTGTTGGGAAACAATCCCAGTGTTGTAGGAGTAATTAGAGATTTGAAAATGTGTATAATAAATGGTTTAAATACAACTTTAAACTATAAAGATTTGGTACTGTCTTCTCAAATTTATTTTTGTTATCTCTTTTGCTATCTGAAAACTTTCAACACTTTGCAAATGTTAAGTTTCATGTAAGACTTTAGAATGTTGTTTTCATGGTCCCAGTAAAATAAAAGTATTCATTTCAGAAACTGTTATCACTGACAATAATCTGCAATGTTTGGCTCTCCAGGAATGTATTTCCAAGTCTGCCATTAGAACTAAGTTTGAAGCACATGCAGTAAGAGGCAAAAAGATTGCAGTTGCATTGAAGAGAATAATGGAACAGATCGTGGGTTGTTCTTTTCAACAGAGGTACATAAAATTATGTACATGTGAATTTGTCAGGCTGATTGTGATATGGAGTACTTGCCAGACTTTTTGCCAACCACTACATCTAATGGATTTCAGTCTTTGCACTTCCTTTAATGAGGAGTTGAAAAAAATTTTTTTGTGTTCTTGTAAAAACCTAAAAAAAATTTTTCTGTATTTAATTGTGTAACAGGAAAAAGCTTATGGAAGCAAAAAAGGCACGTGAGGACAGGTTAGAGTATGTGAAAGAACAACTTGATCTCTGTACACACGAAGTAAAACAAAACATCAAGGAAATTTCTGGTAACGTGGAGAGACAGGTTAGTGAGCCATCTTTTGACCCAACTAATTTTTATCATCTAAGTAGAGCTCTTTCCGTTTTTAGATTTTAGCTTGTTTTAGTTCATTTTGCTGTAAATATTGCTTCTTTCTTAATTTGTTCAGGTTGCTGATGCAATGACGGAAGAGATTGGAAGACTTGGTGTGCTTGTGAGTGAGTTTGATCATCCATTTCACCCCCATCATGGCTTTCTCAGGACATACAAGAAGGTAAATAGAAGACACTGAAATTTAAGTTGGTTTTAGCTAATTTTTTCAGTTTCCATTAACAGCCCTTAAATTGTCTATTGAAAGTATAAAAACTTGTAAGATAAATTAAAGTAGATTTTCATTTTGCTTTAGTCATAGTAAGGATGAACTACTGTACACAACCATCATGATTCTGTTTTTTTTTTGTTGGTAGGAGTTGCATGAACATATAGAGAAAGGTCTTGGACGAAACTTGACGGCTCGCTGTTCCACCTCACTTACACAAATTATAGAAAAGTCGCAAGAAAAAATGTCAGGTACTTACAAAGTCAAAAACCATATAATAATGTTTGCTGCTTAATTCGGAGTTTAAACTCTAGTTGACAATTGTACTAAAGGACTAAGATACAATAAAAAGTCAGCACAACGTGTGAAAGATTTGAATTTCAAACCTGAAGAAGGCTGGTTTGGCCAGCCGAAATATATTATATTCTTTAATTTTTCATGTGTCGTGTTGTCTTTTTAATATATCTTGGTTTGTTAAATCATTTTTAGATGAATGGATATAGAAAGAATTGCAATTAAACTTTAAAATTCACATAACAGTTCATAGATGTACATACTTTAAACATTGAGTCTATTTGGTTTATGATTAGACTCTTAAATCAAATAAATTTTTATTTATATCAGTTGATGTGGACAACTTATCAAATCACCCTTGTTTCTTTTGTGCAGTAACACTTTCTTTTCACGTTAGCTAATAATGTCCAGAGAAATATTTACTTATTTGTTGAATTTGTTTTTAAGATCGCATGCAGCGCCTTCTTCCTCCAGAAAGTCCAGAACAGAGCATTCTTCCATCTCTTGCCTCGTCCTCACGGTGAGACTCAAAAGAAACTAAAGAATATCGTTGTAAACACCTGTCTAAATGTTATTCCATCCTTTCTTTCATTCTTTTATCCATTATTCCATTATTTTTCATTTTATGTTTCTCCGTCCATCTATTCATCAATATAATGTCAATCTTATCACCCATGGCAGCGTTCAACTATTTATATGTTTATTCTTCCATCTATTTGTCCATCCGTCAAACCATTCACATATTTTTTATACTCATACACGTGTTCTTTCATGGCCATCCGTACGTCTACCTCATTTGTTTATCTCCAAACTCAACAAACTTGTTGCTAACCAAGTACGCCGGCATCCCATCCCAACATCTAAGATATCGTTTTAGGTCGTACGTCCAATTCGAACCCTGTAGTACCCTACACATTTTTCCAGAGATTCGAATTATCTTTAAACGTTTGGTAAAATCCTGGAAAACTGTTTGAAAACAGCAACGGCATTTTCTTCTTTTATCTTTTAAAATAAACTGTTGTTCTTTTAAAACTGGGTTTATAGATCTAACACGGAGCAGCAGTGCTTGTCATTTTATTTTAAGAATTGACATAAATCAACGTTTTTGTTTTATCAGTTGATCATAAAAAGTAAGTAATGACTCTGTCATCAAGACAAGAACAGACAACACAATAAAAGAGAAGAACACACGAAGAAATGTAAAACGCTCTGTGTGACTAGATTACAAGATTATCAATTTAAAATAGTATTTGGTTGAAAAATCCCTGAAGGTATATGAACCTTACAATTTACTATTAACATATCGGGCCATCCATATCAATCTGTTCATATGTATTTATAATAACTTCCATTAACCTTACAACTTTTCATATATTATGGACACTAGACGCGACTTTGAAGTCAGCTATCCCCTGGATGTCCACACTCTATGCAGTGCTTTCCAGGAAGATATTGAGTTTCACTTCTCCCTCGGATGGTCAGCCTTGGTTAGAAAGTTTCTCGCTCCACATAATGCCCGACTCGCCATGGCACTTGGTGCAAACGTGAGTATGCTTACACCATTCTTCAAAGTTTCAATATTGATGCTAAAGCTTTATACTGTATAGAGCTTTTAAGCTAGATCTTGGGCTAAATCATTTAATTGGAAGAAGTTTGACGGTTAGGGGAGTCAGTTTAAGCTAGATCTTGGGCTAAATCATTTACTTGGAAGAAGGGTGACGGTTAGGGGAGTCAGTTTGGCTTAGTGGTTATCACTCGTGCCTCCCACCACTATGGTCCCGAGTTCGAATCCCGGGGTTCGCACGTGGGCTGAGATTTCTTGATCTTAATCTGACTCCGAGGGTTTTTCTCCGGGATCTCCGGTTTTCCTCCCTCTATAGAATCGACTTTCACGCAAAAATCTGTGCCGTCGACCGCTTAAACATTAGCCTCTAGCTAGAGAGATTAGGCAACCACTCCCTGCACGTACAGACGTTAAATGAAGTAACTATTATTATTTATTTAATACCGGCTACCGGAATATAGGTATTTGGCAATGAAACTTAGAATAAAATAAGTGAATGTATTACATTACATTATATTACCCTATCAATAAAAAAGGCAGAATTTTTGTTAAATTAAAGTGGCTGCCAGAGGCACCTATATGTGCTTTCGGTCCGCTGGGAGTAAACTGATTATTGTAATGCACCTTTGAGCATATCCATATGGAAAAGGCGCAATATAAATGTATCACTTTACTTTACTTTATACTTGTGTTTGGTAGGTGGAGAAAAGTGTTAAAAGCCTTGTACCCGCGGGATATCACTCTTCTGACACGCGGGATAGATGTCATGCTAATGAAGGAGCTCTCACAAGACAAAGCAATAAAGAAGTTCTATCCACAAGATCGCCATACAGTGATGACGAGCTCGCGCTGACCGTTATGTCAGGAATTGCTACTCTAACGTCCCGTACAACGTATGGTGTTGTAATTGTTGGTGGTCTGGTATGTAGAATCAACTTTTCAGAGAAATTATTCTTGTTATACTTGCTCTCATTCTAAAACGGACGGAATAAACGTAATAAGAAATAAACATTCCTTTTTCTCTCTGCATCACATCCAACGGTGATATGTATTCATGGATATCTTGGTCTCTACTGGGGTCATATTTTGAGCATCTCTTCTATAAATCTAACTAATATATCATAAGAACGGACTTCAAAAAAAGCAACGCAAACCTTTTATGGGATGATAAACAGCCATGGCATATAAACACGACCTGCTTGTGTTTATCACACCAGAAGAAGACTGAACATTTTTGCCAGATACTGATCTGAAAAACTCTTATTTACGTTTTGTCAGTTGACCCATTTTGTTTTCGTTCAGTTACACCATCTGTTATCGTTTGATGCAGGTATGGCGAACCGTTGGCTGGAAGCTGATTGTGTGTGTTAGTGGTCTTTATACTGGACTGTATTTATTTGAACGATTAAGGTGGACCAACAGCGCCAAGGAAAGAGCTTTCAAGAAACAGTTTGTGGAGTACGCTTCTGACAAACTGCAGTTGATCGTTAGTGTAACAAGTTCTAACTGCAGCTCGCAAGTTCAGCAGTAAGTTTTCAAGATTTGCCTTTCATACCCAACGTGCCAACAAGTTTGATTGTGAAAGTAACACGCGTTTCTTCACATATTTTGAATTAGTAGAAAGACAACTTAACTGAGCATATCAGAAGATCGATTTTAGGTTGGAAACTTGATTAGTTTTAGAAATCAATGAGATAAAGCACTAAGTGTCAAAATGTATTTATATACAAATCTGTTCCTTTCTCATATATAAAAACGCATCTGCAATCTTTGAATTAATTTTTTAGTAAAGGGTTGGCACATTCGGAATGTTAAGAGATGTTAACCGTTGTCTTTGTAGGCAGCTATCTTCAACATTTGCTCAGTTCTCTTCCCTTGTGATCAGTGCCAAGGAAACTTTGGAAGATGAGATTTTGGAGCTTAGTAGTGAAATTACTAAGCTAGAACAACTGGAGGCCAAAGCTAAAATATTGAGGTATGGCTAGAATGCTTGTTCTAGTAGTCACTTTTGTAGTGGGTGATAAAAATGGATGCTGCGTCGGTGTTTCTATAGAAACAGTTTGAAAATTTTAAGTTTTACACCGTGAAAGAATGATTGGAACTGACGTTTCGGACTATAGTCCTTCGTCGGAGTGAAGTGTGTGGAAGAAAAACAGAAAGACAAGGTTATATAATAATGCATGGATAGATTGCCCAAGAAGAAAGACAAAGGGAAATAAAGGCATAGAAATATGTGAGAAAAATATAACAATAAAAAACAAAAGGGGCAGGAATGACAGGAAGCTAATTAAATGCTAAGCGTTCATTTATCCCATTGGGATTTAAAGTACCCAAAGTGTTAATAATTCGCATTTGTTTGGTTTTGCGACAATCATTACCGCCGTTGATGATAGATAAACCGAATACAACAAAATTAGAAATCGAGTGATTGGAAGAATTTAAATGACGAGAGACTGGTTTAGAAAGATTGTTATTGCTTATGTCATAGAGGTGATCCCTGGTGCGTTCCCCAAAATGACGGCCAGTTTCACTAATGTATAACTGGTTACAGAGGGAGCATTGAATACAATAGGACTATAGTCCGAAACGTCAGTTCCAATCATTCTTTCACGATGTAAAACTTAAAATATTCAAACTGTTTCTAGTGGGTGGTTTGAATCAAACGGGGAAGAGTGATAGACAATTACATTTATAAACGAACATTCAAAGGGTCATAATTCATCTCAAAAATTAACTTATATCCATAGTTTTAAATTATTTTTTGCTGCGAGCGAAGAGACCTCCTCCCATATTCATCGTGTCCGATATGGGCTGCTTGTGGCAGATACCAGGTTTCGTGAACCGGTCTTGACAAATTGCCTCGATTTCATGATTGGGAGTGCAGTCAACCGACGCAGCCCGAATGGCGACGATCAGGGAGAGCAACGATACACTTGCGACACCCGACTCGTTTGAACGGTTACGATACGAAAAATTATTGATCGCTGAAGCTGTTTCTTCTCGGTTTTTCTTTGTCTCCAGATATTTATAACCGAATTTGCAATTCAAATATATTCGCCAAAGTGTTGTTTCTTCTATAGGTTTTTCTTTGTCTCCAGGTCTTGCCCGTGTGCTCTTCAACTAAACCTGCAACAGCTAGAATATCTTTTTTTTCTCATTTTCGGAACTACTTTTAATAATGACAGAAAGAGACGTTGAATAAAAAAAAAATCAAAACGATTGTTAAGGAAAAAAAATGTTTTTTTTTCGCCATACCTCGAACCTCGAACAAACGCTAAACTTTAATTAGTAAAGCCGCTGACCCACAGGTGGATTCAGCTCGCAGCCCTTCAATTTCTATTAGAAACTTCTAGATTTAGCTATATTATGTTCACGTTAACCTATAATTTATATAGCGGCCAGGTATATCGAACCATTTCCTTATAATGGATTTCGAAAGAAAAGGCAATAATTTGCGAGTTGATGTATTTTGATGTCTTGTGACTGGGTTCTATCAACCCTTCTTTAACCATCTATATGAAAATCTGATGCATATATTATTGTGCAGCAAACAAAAAATGATTTGGGATTAGCGCAATAGGAGTCACGTCTAGATCCAATTTTCGGAAAATTATAATAAAAATGCAAAAAACTCTCGTGTTCAAAGAGACTATAGTTTACTTAACAATTAAATTTTTCTATGATTTTTGTTCTACAATACTTTAATTTATTCAAAGTTAAACAATAAATTTTGACGATATACATACACACTTTTCGCTTGGTCAACTACCTGTTGAGAGAAGTTTGTTAAATTAATGCTTCAAACTATTTTTTTTTTCTTTTTTTTGACAATGTTTACAACTAGTTCGTTGCTGTTTCTGTTTTATCTTGAATTCGATGCAAAAAATTATCTTTATAAATGCCAAAAAAAAACAAGTCATTAGATGACTTATTTGAGTGTTTGTTTCCCCTCGGGTATCTTTTCCCATGGACAACTACCTATCACTTGCTAGATAGCGAGTACGGTAGCCAATCAGATTACAGCATTTGCGCTAGATAGCGACTAGATTTCTACTAAATAGTACCATCCCACGTGCATGAGCCCGTTATGTGTACTACAGTAAAAACCCGCGTATAAGAACCTAGATTTTTCTAACTTAGCCTAAATAGGTTCTTATAGATATAGTATTTAGTGGGATTTTAGGTTACTTAGGTTCTTAAATAGGTTCTTAATTTGATAGGGGCACTAGCGATCAGCACAGATAACTACAACACGGCATATATGAGACACATGGATCTGTATTTTTAATAATTGCATAGTGTAATGCAGTATTGGCAAATATATGATATGATTGCCATTTTATTCTTTATATCTTACTGACTAAAACCTAAACTAGTTTTTTTTTTCTTTATTTTCACCCGTGCCTTCATTCTTATGAAAAGGAGGTTTATACAATTAAAACTTTAGCTTAACAGGTTCTTAAATTTTAGGTTCTTATACGCGGGTTGTTACAGTGTATCTATATAACAAAAGTAGTTCCTTATATGTGAAGGTTATTTTTTTATCAATGGTGTATTAGAAATTCCAAATACATATGAGAAGTTTTTAAAAGAATGTTTGTTTTTTCCCACAGAAATAGAGCCACATGGTTTGAGAGCGAGCTGACAGAGTTTATAAAAGAGTTTGGCCTTGACAAGAGCAAAATGTAGTGACAACCAAGTAGACCAATGTACATGTACTAAAAAGATAATACCTAATTCTACTGGGCAGCCCTTGACTGCCCTTCAAACAAATATAAAGAAAACGACAGCTGCGACAACCCCAATAGAACGGTGTTAAAGGAAGATAAGATATTAAATTGGTGCATAGACTTGCTTGGAAGATTATGTATTTATTTTACCTTTTTTATGTATGAACATTGTTTGATAATGAAATTAACAAAACACTTTGTGTTTGGTTTAAAGCCATCCAGATTAACTTTTAAACTGATATAATATATACAATGTGCTTGAAGTTGTAATAAATAATCTAATTCTACTAAATCTTCAGTTTTTTAACAAATAAGGTTGCTCTATTTTTAACATTACATCACTGTTAGACTATTGCTAATATACTGTCTTCCGATTGGCTAATTTGCTTGCTTGGGTTCTTTTATTATTAATTCCCTGGAAGCGAAATACACGTGTTTTTATCCCAAAAAATATTTGGTAACGCCTCATGGACTTTTCAAGCAAACATTCGACCTATAACCTCAAGGGCTATTAGCGTCTAGTGTCGGAGGTCTATAATACACCACTAATGCAAATATTTGCTGTGGGGGTAAAAAGTGATGTTTATGCTGAATTAATGAGCCCAAATTTGACCGAGTAATGATTTTTTGCCCCCACAGGAGAATGGATTTAGTAAAAAATTGCATTAGTAAAATGGTTTATTGTTAAAAGTATAATAAGTAACTTTGAAAAGCAAGTCAAGCGCAGAAGTAAAGTTTAGACTATCTCAACATATTTCTGTACAAAATTTGTACCAAGAACTGCCACATATGGCTAACTTTCCAGGGTAGACTGGGCAACAAAGAACACCATCAAGCCTTAAGAGCTGTTACCCTGATCTACACATCCAGTTCAAGGATACAACGGTCTCAATAAGATGGGTACTTCGCAAACCCGTGATACTTAATCTTTTTATTACCAAAATCCATCCACCATCTGTATTATGAAGACCATACCAGGCCTGGAAGAGCTCAGAGTTGCTGCTGTAGTTGTTGCTGGAGACTTTGGATAATGAGAAACTGGCTGAAGCCCTGAAAGATCTATCTGTAAAAGAGCTGTCTGGACGGCTTTGGGAACCAAAATACAAATTTAACAAATCGGTTGTTTTGAGCAGTTGATGGGCTAGAGTGTGTGATGACTAAGAACTGGAAGAGAAGGGTTTATTCCCCATTGTAGAGGTCATTTTTTGACCAAAACTGTTGGGGTTTTCATTTAGTTGTTGCATTCCGAGTTGAGGGTTGTCCAATACACACAAACTGACTCCGATCGTCAAAGGTACCCAACGACCGTGAATTTTGTGACGGATCGTGAATAATTTTCCCATCAAGGACGGTCTGTGTCCATTGGTAACCGATGGTGACTGATGGTGACGGACCGTCACAAACTGACCCGGTCAATAACGATCGGTGTCAGGTCGTGAGGGACTTAGAATAATCTTTCTCGTGTGGATAGGGGAAGGGTATAAAATGGTGACCGATCGTGAAGGATTGTTATGAAGTCAAGTTCAAGTAGTACAGTGAAATTACGGTCGTTACAGCCTCCTTTGGTAAAATCGAAAGATATTGTGATCATTGAGTTGTTGGTGTTTTATATGTTGGCTAGGTTGTATTTTGGAGGACGTAAATTGTAACCAACGGTTACCGACTTGGCCTCTGTTATAGTGAGGTGACAGGACTACACGACATCACTTACAATCACGTTTGGTTTCTTTGAAACCCCCATTTTTTTGTTCGTTCTTAAATTTTGTAAGTTCTTTGTGGGAGTCTGCTCGTTTGCTTTTTGTTTTGAGTGAATCAATTTGTCAACAAATGCCGATGTTCTTTCTACTTGGCTGTCAAATTTTCTGATGATGGCCATTCGGAAATATTTGATTTGCTTCTAGTTTTGAGTTGAGTTGCGTTTTTAAGTTTGGGTTCTACACATTTATTGACTAAGTTTTCAAACTCCAATAATGAAGTTCTTGGTTTGCTGTCGAAGCACTCTGAGATTTTTACGCTCCTTTCGATTCTTTGGTTTTTGTTTGAGCGACATTGTTTCATATGACATTTGATCTGGGCGCCTGGTGTTCCTTGCTCTTTATTAAGTCTTTCAACATCACGATAATTTAATTAATCAGTGCTTTCAAACTATTTTGTTCTGCTCGCCTTTTGATTAGGGGATGTAAATGTTACGTGTTTGACTTGGCGTAGACGCAGAATTCCGAATTTGCAGTCTACGAACCGGATAGTTTCCTTAGAAAAAGAACGTGGAAAATCCAGGAGGAGGGCACTCCCCGATTGGGGCCCAGCGGTAGCAAGGACACCCGGGCGGGCGCGAGTGGCACCTAGTGTTCCGGTAGGCCACGAGCAAGGGGGGCCAAAGGGGCAAGCATGCAGTTCCCCCAGCCAAGCGGGGGAAATCACGTAGCGAACACGTGATCCAATTTCCTTTTAGGGGTGTAGTCAATAGAGGCAATTTACCCTTGAGGGATGTGAGACCTGGCTGGAATGGAACAGTTAGTTCGACAGCTAGGAGCGCAATTGTGCGCTGAAGCGATCAGCCACGAGGCGTATGTGGAAGCCTCGGGTAACCTGCTTACCCCGCCGCCTGGCCCAGCCCCCCAGACAAAGCAGACTCCCAAGCGGCCCGTCCCGAAGTCCACTCGTCCTCCGCTGCTGCTGCCGACTTTTGAATTACTTCCACAGGGACCTTCTTTCGTGCGGTCAAACGCACTGGACCATCTTCTGTCTCGACGATGGTCACATGCTGCCGTGTGATTTCATTTGGTGCTTACGTTCCTTCGGCAAGCCACTCGTCATACATTTCCCTTAGGTATCCTTTCATGGGTTTATTCCAACTGACGTCAGGGGCTCGTATAACTTGGTACATCCACCAGGGACAATAACATGATGGACTTTGGCGCGGTTTATAATATCATTTAACCCCTGGCGTTATGTGGCATCTGAATGAATCAGTGCGACCCCGAAAAGTAAGTCCATTCCGTTCCATAAACTTTGAAAGGCAACCTGCACTGAATGATAATTTTGTTATTGTTGGATTCTCTTTCTCCATATCTTCTTGAAGCTCTTTGTCTTTTAACATTGACCTTCCTCGAGTCATGAAGGTCGTTTCCGCGTCTTTCAAATATCCACTCCAACAAGCTCTCTTCTAATCTTTCGTGCGTCAAAGGTCTTCCTCCACCAATCTTCGCCTTTTGCTACCTCCTTTAGCTATTCCGATCCACTTTGAACTTCTTTGCCGCAGCCTGAATTGAATCAGAAGCTGCGTAACAAATGACTTCAAGCTAAAACTCCATTGAATAAGAATGTACTATTTCGTGGGTGTAGGAAAAACGAAGACCAAAAACCCCGGAAAAACGAAAAACGAAAATCCCGGAAAAACGAAGAACCGACCTAGGAAAAACAAAGACCCCCTAAACTTTAAAATAAAATAGTAATGATAACAGCTTTTTTTGTTTACCCGACAGTTTAGGGGGCGTCCAAAAATCGATGTGGCGCCGCTTAACGTCCATTGGACGTTAAGAGGGGGGGAGGGGGTTCAGAGGGTTGCCAGTGGACGTTAAGGAAAAACGCTTAAAATGGTGTAAGTATTAAAAGAATAAAATCAGCATGCTTTATAAAGTTGAATCAATGTAATCTTTAGTACATTACCAAGCTCATTTGTGTCTGTCGGTCAGCTCTATGAAGTCACAGTCAGCTTCCGAGGTGACAATTACAACATAACTTTACAATGAGAACTCTGTGCTGGAACATGGTTTTCGCCGGTGCTCAGACTCAGTGCAGTATATAACTCGGTTGTGTGTATTGTGTCTGTGTGGGTCAGTCGCGTGAATTGATCTGTATCATTGCAAATTTAATAATGTAAGCTATAAACGCCAAAAACAATAGTGGACGTTAAGGAGGGGGGGAGGGAGGGGGTAAGCCCTTAACGTCCAATGGACGTTAAGCGGTGCCACATCGATTTTTGGACGCCCCCTTACACAAACGCATTTGTGATCGCCATTTTGGAAACCGACCTGCACAGGAGTCCCGCAACCCTACAAAACGTCTCACTCCATCGATTCATTATATTTTAAATAATTACAGCTTACTTAACAGCTTGGACTCTTCTTTTTTATTTATTTTTTTACTTAAAAGGTTAAAGAAAACTGAAAGTGAATAAGTTGCTACTTGACCTTGAAAATGTAGGAGATTTTGTTACGGTCCTCACCAATCGTCATGTGACAACACAACAGTAATAAACATCCGTTGGCGAGAAGTACTTATAGTTTTTGCATGTATGAAAATACCCTATTTAATCAGTACATCTAATGAACTTTTGGGTCTATTTTCTGTCGATCTGGCCTTTTTGACGTGACGAACAGAACAGAAATTTTTAACAGTAGTTGAGTCTGTAATCAAGTTTGTGTTCGGGGCTCATGTTGATGTATAAATAACAATATGTAATTCGCGAGGGCCGGGGAACTTAATATATTTCTGGCTTCCAAAAGGGAGGGGGCTTATTAGAGAGAGGGGGGGGGGTGAAGGGGCTTAATTGAGAAGAATCCCCAACCTTGGGGTCACCCTCTTTACTTTTGCACATCTTCCATGGATCAATTTCCCGCATTTCACACACAACACTGAATTTGTCATTACTCGCTTCCCACAAATACCACATGAATCTACTTTACTTACAGACACTTTGCCTACTACCCCACTCACTACCACTTTCGTCTTCCCAAGGTTCACCTTCAGCACCTTGCTCTCGAATGCCTCCTTCCATTTCCTGAACTTCTATCTCAGTCGCTCGTTCGTTTTGCTCGTCAGAACCAAGTCATCGGCATACAACATCTCATTCATCAAACCATTTCTCACACTCTCCGTAACCACGACCGCAAAACTCCTCAGATAATTCTAGCCTAACTCTGACTCTTGTCTTAGCATCTTTATACAAACTCATCACTGCTCTTACCATTACCTCTGGTATACCTCTCTTCCTCATTTCCCACTCCAATACCTTCCTTGGGACCCTGTCAAATGCCCTCTCCAGGTCAACGAACCACATACATTTTTCCTTTTCAAAATGATTTAATTACCTACCTAGATTAGCTTTAGGTATTTATGGGAAATACTAACAGATAATGTAGGTTTACTTGTACTTTCAGATATAAATCTCAGAATATATTACTATCACCACTTTTATGGAATATTACTAAAATATTATAATTATATCTATTGTGGTTTCATATTATTTAACAAAGATCTAATAGCTATTAAGATTTCAGTAATTAAGACACAGTAAAACACCTACAATTAAATTGAATAAACACTTCTCGCTCTGAAGTGGAAGAAAGTTGTATATGTCACCTTATAAGCAGGGACTGAAACTTGTACTTAAATTTTTATGTTGGAATTATGTCTAAATACTGCAAAGCATTATGGGCAGCTTGTGCATGTGCAGCCCCAGATGTGCTCCCTGATCCACACAACACTGCCACAGGTTCAGTTGACAGCTTCACAAAGCACTGATACTTGCCCCCAAATGACTTTTCATCTAAATCAATATAGTTAACTGTAAAACCATTTTCCTCTGCTCTTTCCTGTAAAGATTTGCATAATGTATCATCATCTGGCACACAATAGTTTAAATCACTTGTTCTTGATAAACTAATTGCATCCAAATCAATCATAAATTCATCATCATCATCATAATTCTCATCCAGTATATCAGGATAAAGATAACTCCCTAGGAAATCAATTTTTTTCTGTTTTGGCAGTGGTGTTGTATCAACTGAAAATGCTTGCTTAGTGGACACAAGATATTTTGGGGTTTCAGGAGATTTGCTTCTTATATCCTGACTTGTAGAATGGGACTGCAAAAAGAACACAAAGTTTGCATTAGTTTCCACCTGATTCCTACTGAATGAGTATCTCTTCACATATCATTTACTTACATTGTTAAAGCCAAAATTTGCCTGGCTACACCCTTAAAACAGCTAAATTCTGTACTGAGAAACCTAGCCACACTCACCCCAACTCTAACGCTCTCTTTCAGCATGCTCAACATGTTTTCTGCTGCTTTCTGCTTAGCAGCTTTCTTGTTTTTACCAAGACCTTGTAAAGTAAAGTCATTAACCTGTAATATACAAAAATTTAAACTAGTCTTAGAAAATTACATCTCAATTTAAGTAATGATATTTTTTTAACTAATTAATTAAATAACCAGCTATCAGTGTCCATGTTTTTATTGGTTATAACAAACTGATACATAACTAGTGTTAGTCAAATTCTGTCAGTACATGTATTTTTTAATCTGTTTTTAATTTCTAGAAGAGTTATAATAGTTTTAAACAACTGTATTTAGTAAACCTGATTCAGTTTTGACAAGGATCAAAATCTAAGTAGAGTACATCTTCAGTTTTAGTTTATCATTTCAAGAGAACATTGCAACACAAACACAGAATATTTTCTCAATGTTATCTTGTATTTATTGTCAAGCAAAAGTGAACGAATTATTATGATGCATTTAATGCAGATGGACAATTACAATATTTGTCTACTAGGAGTCTGTGAAACGAGATGGACCAACTAGGGTATAAGGAAACTAACAACTGGTCACTGCATCGCCTACTCGGAAAGAATGGATAGCTAAATCCCAGTTGGTCAGACCTACAACCAGATTGACCATGTCATCAGTAACAGACGATGGAGAAGCTCTTTACAAGAAGGATAGAGTTGGGGGCAGGTGTGAGCATGAGGAAAGGAAGGTAACATTTGCGATCTCAAGGGGGGGGGCATTATGTGCACCTCAGCACGAAAAGGATTATTATAAGTACTATGTCATTATTAATCAGATACAAAAAATACTGACAATAATTATTACGTACAGTTTTGTTTAGAATGAAAGATTTAAATACCACTTTTCACTTCACTTTTAGACAACCGGAAGTGGATGCCAAGTCGCTTAGTAGCCATGAGGTTAAAGATAAAATAGACAAGTGATTTGGGTAAAAATGTTTAATTTCAGTATCATACTATTGATTACTTGAACAAAAAAAGAAAATAAAACAACAAAGAATTCTTGTAAATAAATTATGCTTGAGAAAAAAGCGTACTAGAGGAAAAGGCATTCAGAAGACAGGTCTATTCCTGACCACTAGCTGGGTCTGATATTTAAGTTCTTTGTTACTGGTACAACAAACAACAAACAGATTTTTTGGAAATGGAGGTAAAGCAAATACTTATCGTTACAGCTGTTAGTAGTAAATGTGTTTACTAAAAAAACTCCTTTAGTTGGATGACCAATCAGATTACAGAGTTTGCAAATTAGGGAAATAATAAAACACATGCACATGTACATGCCATACCCTGCATTCTATTATAAATGTTTTGTCATGTGACTGGCCTGTCTCGCTAACAAGTTTATATTCTGGTGGCATCCAGTGATTGTTACAAGTGAATTCTTGAAGCTTTCCAATGATAGCACCTGGAGAATTCTCAGCCATGTCCATGTTTATTGGACTAGGTCTTGCATCAGGATTTCTTAGTGTCTTTTGATACTCCAAGAGGCGGGTTGGTGTGCTTGTCTATTAAGGAAAATTATTTATAACCACATCTCTCAATAAAGATCATGTAAAGATCATTAAAGCTTCTATAAATCTCTTATTTCTCATTGGTGTTTGATTATTGAAAAATTCTTTAGTTATGAATAACTGAATACAAATTAAAAATTTCCCAGAGTAGGAAACAGAGCACTCTATTTTCTAAAATTTCAATCTTGATTTAACTCCTACTTACACCTTGTTCTTGTACACCACAAGTAGCAGTAAAATCACCTACTGCTCTCGATTTAATAGATGGAGATGTATTGCAAAAACTTGAACGTTTCTCGACTCCAACACTTGCTGTCAAGATCTGAATAGCCTCTTCAGCGACATTTTTCTTTGCTTCTTTCTTACTGTACGCCTGGACACCCGTCCAACGCAAAGAACCTATCCTTACTTCACCAACAAACACTCGCTTATTTGACAAACCACCTTGTTCAGTTTCTCTGAATCTAACAGAAACGGCCAACTTACTCCCAAGTTCCATGAGCAAGCTAACTGGACTCTTGCCTTCGTGGTTTAAAGAAAGGAATTCTTGGATTGAAGAACGATGCTGCTCAATAAATGCGTCAGTATGAGTGGCCATGTCCGATTTCATACAGCTAGGTTAGGTTTACATAATTTCCAAGAAACAAAGCCAAATTTCAAAGTAAAACCTGCTTTGTTGTTTGTTGGTCAAACACCTGACCAAAAAGCTAAGAACTGGGAACTAGTTCTTAGTCTCACTCAGTAATTAACATGGAGGATAAAGATGATGTGAAATTTAACCTTTTGCAACAGCGTTTAATAAAAGCAAAAGAACTTCTTTCCAAAACGGAGAAACTCAGCGAAAACGCCAAAGGTATCAACAAGCTTATAAAAAAAATACAGGCGGAATTAAAATTTCTAGAATCAGTAAGTTTTGATAAATATTATTTTTTATATAAATACAGTTGTATTTATGTGAACTGTTTTGATAAATTTTGATAAACTATGTTAGTAAAATCATACTAGTGGGCTATTACGATGGACGAGGAGGGCCACTTCAAACTTCAAACTTCAAACTTCAAACTTCCGAGTTGAATTTCTATCGATTTTTTTCTTATTCTTTTTTTTTTCTT